>JAMKCH010085028.1:0-43137 GCA_023653785.1 Ophioderma brevispina
AATTTGCCAAAGAAGGTACCGCTCCAATAATATGCATCATTCACACTTGATCCATAGATCCTTATTGTAGGAATACATACAGAGTTACAACTGTTTAAGCAAACTGTGCATTTTCTAAAGGAACGGACCTATCCACTAGCCCTAACTAAGTTACCATCCATTTCATTCATTATATATATTTGCTACAATTCATTTATAGCAGGTTTCAGATCATTAAGACGCCAATTTCCTTAAAATGTTCCCGCCAAAGCAAATTATCACCCGAGAATTTGCCCCCCCCCCCCCCCCCTTTTAAACAAACAAGGCGATAATGGAATGCTTCTGTTGTTATTTCAATAGCAAGCACCAGAAAATTTTGACAGAGGCTTCCCCACGAGCAACCAAATGAGCATTACCAGACCGATAGCCTACTGCATTGAGTTTATGAAAGGCGAATGATCCATACATACGCATTACACAGCAAAATTTCTACGCACGGTGTAACCAAGACCTTAAGCTTCTCCCTGTGTACTCTTAGCTCTACTCCTAGTAAGCTTCCCGTGGACCTGCAGTTTTAAGTGGTAATTGAGAGCAACATGGTGTAATTTTTTTTATATATCTCACCTAGTGACAAATGACTCAGCAGCCTCAATAAATAACTATAAGCCGAATCAATCCCTAACAGCAATGTGCAAATTAGAGAAGCTTTGTCGCAGAGTACATACACGAATCAATAGTCCCAGTAAATAAGCATTACCAGACCTAAACCTCTTGCATTGAGTTTATGAAATGCGAATGATCCAGAACATACGCATTAACACAGGCAAGATTCCTAGTACGCACGGTGTAACCCAGACCTTAAGCTCCCCCCTGTGTACTCTTAACTCTACTCCCAAGTGACATCCCGTAACCTAAAGCAGTTAATGTTGGTAATTGAGAACAACATGTGTAATTTTTATATATATATATATATATATATAATATATAGCTCTATATAATATATATATACCTAGTGAAAAATGACTCAGGCCGCCTCAGTTAAGATACTATACGCCGAATCAATCTAAAAGCAATGTGCAATTAGAGAAGCTATTTGTCTCAGAGTACATACAAGAATCAATAGTCCAGTAAATGACCCAAAACAACAAGTGCTAATCTTGGGAGGCCGATTGTTTACAGTAGTTTAAATTACACACACAGTTGCCTACCGTTTATTTTATGAAGCTGTTGAATTCATAGGTTGGTAGCATAAACCAAGATTCCTTATTTTACTTGCCTACACATCTCCCCAAAAATGACCATTCCCTACAACTACTTCCCTGCAAAAAACTACCAAAACCCACACTAAATTGCAACTGAAAATAATTACATATTCCAGCACCCAACCAAAACACAAACAGTCTGGAAAAACCTGACATAGCACATTAACCAGACAACCCTACGCCGTTTAACCAATACTAAATTTCTGAAATCCCCGCATGCGGAAATTGTAAGGAGGCGAATAAAGGGCTGCCTATTCCAAAAGCCTAATGAGCGAATTCAAGACTTAAGAGGCATTTCACCTGCTCTTTCAAGCATATCTAATTTAGCCACCACTGACTGAATTTACTCCCAAAGGAATTGAAACATTTGTTGACAGATTTGAAATCAACCTAAATTTACACAATTTCTGTTAAGGGTGAATTATGAAAAAAGTACGGCCCAACCGTGGTAGCCATGGCCATCAATGCTCCGCAAACTCGCAAAACAGCAATTATTGCAACAATTATTGTAAGCTTCTGAACTACAATATACCCCTTGACTATTCCATCAGCCCAGATTTATTGGGAAGGTTATTTATCTCACTTCCTACCTCGACACCCCATGTAGAAGCCCAAAATGTTAACCCCTAGGTGTTTTAAATACAAAGCCCTTATTTTTCCAAGCCATTGGTAACCCATGAAAAATAAAATATTTTCCTTCAATAACCATTACTCAACGTAACTTCATTATTACTCGTATTAACAATGTTTGCAATTTTTAGTATAACAAAATAAGAAATTGTTTAGGGTCCTGTGGGGCATTTGCCAACCTTTGCCACACCAAATGAAAGCCATCCCGCCTGCTGTGCGTACATTAGGAGAAATATTTCTGTCCTGTAAGTAACTGGTGCATGCGACACAAATTCATTTATACAAAAAACTCATTTTGACCTGACCATACACCACTTTTGAACTACAGCCACCCACCTTTAATTGCATTCAATGAGGTAGGATTCTTCCCGAACAATGTTTAAAGCAACAATGAGTGATTGCCTTAAAGTTCCCGTTTTTGAGCAAATGAACCCTTGGGGACATACACACCATTAAACACATTGCGCCTTTTAATTTCTCCCCGGTGCTTAATGCCTGGTTAACGAAATCAATCAAGACAAACGGAATCAAACATACACCCATTATAATTGAAATGATAAAAACTACGTATCCAAAATATTGATTTAACGCCTAGGTCCATTTGCCACACTCATACCATCAGCGGTATTGACTGGTCTAGTTAGTCATCAAATTAAGGCTAAAGACCTACACAAACACTTTCCAAAGCAAACCCCCAATTGGTGTCCACTATCCCTGAATAACGGTTTCAACAACCCCTTTATGAATGATATTTACACACCTGGCCCACCCAATTGCCCATCCCCCATGCAATGAAATTGTTGTAAGTTGAATAGATGCTTACAATCAAAGAGAATCTCACAAGCCAATATTTCTTGCAGACGGTCCAAGTGCAAGCACTCCGCACGAAAAAGTTTTCAGAAAACATATAGGATTAAATAAACCATTTTTACTTCCTGGCCCCTTGAACTTGAGAGTGGAGATAACTTGAGTGACGCAGCGCCTCTAAACCCATTTCTACTTATTTTTTGTTTTTGCAGTGAAGCATTATCAACGGTTTCCTAATTATAAAATTCCACTACCACAAACCTATCTTTGTGCATTTAAGCTGCCTAACCTGGCTGGGAAGAACTTATTGTTTTGCTTGACTGTACACTTTAGATGTCGTCAAACTGCAATGCCACCCATGACACTGTACCCCTGGGCTCATCTCTGTCCTCAAAACACACAGCCAACTTTTCAGCAAGTCCAATAATTTGGTGCACAGTTGTCAACTGACAAACTCAGTGGTCAATTTTACAAACTTGAAACCTTGCCGTACCCCTTTTGAAATCAACCTACCACCATGCTATCATAGATTAAATATAATTGTAATGTCAATGAAATCTCTACCTTTACCATTAATTTTAGTAGGCTTAGATTTTCATGTGCAACCCTGTATTGATATTAACTATATCGTCCTGATATTTTTCGAGTTCGCACAACATTCGTAGTATTCTGCGAAAAAACGCAACTCACCCTTCGAATACACTTCAAGTCGAGCAGTAACACTCTGCTCGTCCCAGTCCGTCTCAAAACAACAACAGGAACAACAATTCGTCCCACGTGCACGATTCCAGCTCCAAGACCACATGCCACATTAGAATTGTCAGATCATAAGTACCGCCGTAATCAAGGTAAACGACGTTTGTACTATCTCGGTGTTTCTAGAACTAGCATAGCACTACAATAGCGGAAGAACATACAGGATTATCCAACGAGAAACTTGCGGTTGCACTCCACTACTCGCACGTTCCAAAATTTTCCTGTCTCTGTTCCAGTCACAAAAGTACTGGCTTAAATATTTAGAAACCCAGTAAATGCCGAGCTGACTCAGAAATCTTCTAAACTCTATCGATGCAAAAAGACGGAAAGCTTCAGCTCCCGGACTTCACTCCATTGGCTCAACGTTTCGCAGGCCTGTGTTGCAGTTATATTACTCCGTCCACACGTGCTTATAATACAATAGAAACCCAGTAAATTGCCGACTGAACGGAAATATTCCAAATCTATCAAGTAACAATACTATGTCTCGCTGCAGGCCTGCTTCCATGACTCGCACTTTCTAACAGTACATCATCTCCGTCCCAATATGGCGTCACACAAACACAATTCACACTAAGAAACACAGTAACATTGTCGCCTGAACGGAAAAATTCCAAATTCTATCAAACAAATACTATTCTTCGCGCACACACACAATTAGCAGCTTAAATTTTTATAATGTCCACAAGCCCAGAAGGGCGACTAGACTCCCCGGTGGTCAAATAGCTAAGTGACCGTTTCCAGGAGAACCGGGCAGCCTTCACCAAAATACACCCCCTGATTGGTTGGAAGGTCAAAGGGTGAGCACGATTGGTTCCCATACAATCGGTAACAAAGCAACCCAAAAGGATCAAAATCATTCCCTTGTCTTAAATCAGTTTAGTGCGTTTTGCATAAACTTTAATATGATCAGGGAACAGCAATGATAGGTTTGTTAACACTTTAATGAAGAACTGGTTTTAGTTCATCAAATCCGGACTAGAGTTGATTTAAGTGTATTGCAGACCTCTATAATCCATCATAATCAGCGGTTGAAAAAACAATGAGTTTCAATGGTGTTCATTTTTGTTATTCAAATAATCAGTAAAATTCAACATTTGGAAGGTACAGGGATCTTACTTGCTGATCGGGGCCTCTTTGAAAATTTTGTTAAAGCCATCGCAATTGATTTGGATCTGACAGTCAATTGTCTGTTATTCGAAATTAGAATGGAGTTTTATTATGTTTGTGCTCATTAAGTTTGTCTTTGTAATACTGTTTTTTGGAATTCAATTCGAAAGGGTAGGACATACGGTATCTTGTAAGTTAAGTTTTTATAGTATAGTTTGAGATACATAATTTTTTATAAGGTGATCTTGCGTTTAATCGATTTCAATGTATTGTATCCAATGTTTTACGAGGTATTCAGTGATTTTTGATTATAGTTGATGATACACTGGTAAACTAGTGTTAGAAATGTTTTTTTTTTTATTTAGGAAAGTATTATAAGCGATCTCGGGTGAATCTTCATTCAAACACAGACCAGTCGACATTTTGGAAATTATGATTTGTAAAACATTGCTTATTTCGCTGAGTAAATGAACGTACTGTAGGCTATTATGGTCAGAATATTTTATCTGATAGAATCGGTAATTGAAAAAAGGGGTAATGATCAGTAATATCAGTAAGAAAGATCCCAGCGTTTATTTTATTGTTATAACATGCGTGAGCTTTGTTAAGAAGGCTGCAGAGGGGACGTAATTCTCGTGGCCTATCATAAGGAAACATATTCATTTGAAAACATTAAAAAATTTTTTGATATAATGTCCCAGTTATATTGGAGGAGGTCATAATTAAAATCACCCGATTATGTGCATGTCTTTGTTTTCATTAGTAATATGGTAAGACAATTGGCTAGTCAGAGAGAAATTGCTTGTTGATCAGATCTATGTGCCCGATAAATATTTCCAATTACTAGTTCTTGGCCTTATTATCATTAATTAATGATATTACTCAATGAATATAGAATTCAGAGTGGTGATTTCCTCAGAATTCTGATCTTTTATTAAATTAAGGTCCTGGTCTTAGTTTATAAGAGAGGGAGTTCTGAATATAAAGTGCCACAACCACACTACGTCTACCAGAACGAGGGTGTATTGATTAATGTATAATTTCAATATGATTAAGTTAGATTGGTCTTCTTCGTACCGGTTATTCGAAAAGGCAATTACAGAAATACATGCTTAAGATTAGAAAGCAAAAACATTAATGGAATCATACGTTTTTTACTTAACTTCCGTGCATGCTATGAAGCATAGAAAAAACCCCCGTATGCTAATAAGTTGAGGTGAGTTAAGGAGTCCTAAACGTACGAACAGACTTGTTGTATTAAAATTCTTTACATATCGTTACCATTCATTACAGATTGTAGAGCATCATCATACAGATAGGATTCAGTTTTATTTAAAGAATTGTTAAATTCATCGATTTATCAACCGCAGTGCAGAGCAAACGTAAATTCCATTATCATCAAGTAATGTTGAATGAAATAAAGTCCCAGTACAGTTGAACAAACATTTTTCATCAAATCGGTATTATACAACTTAATTTGATAAGATATAAATTAACAAAGGAAAAAAAAAAAAAAGGTAACAAGTAGCTTTTAGTTGATGGAGGGAAATATTCTTCATCAAGAATTGTCTGTATGAGTAAATACCTATTTTGGCATGAAGCCATACACTCACCAAGTACACCCAGAAATCAATGGGAAACGGATGTAAAGCTTAGCCCTATTTTGCCAGTTTAAAGGGGCTGGTCAACTGTTTTTTTTTAGTCTAAGTGGGCGTGCGGCGTGATTGCGCACTCGTGGTTGACTTGATTGTAAGCCTACCCATTTTATTTATTCGACAATTTTCGGTATAATCTGTTCGAGCACACCGACTAAAGATTTGGCCATGTCGATGCCCGAAAGCGGTTGTACAGAGGTTTAATTTCAAATCAAGTTTCTTTCATCTCCACGAAGAGACCGAACAAAATGAAATTTGTGTTTATGATTAGTCTTGTTAATTGTGTGATGTTGTGGTTTTGCTGGCTATTCTTATTGGTATTTAAAGCCGACTTAGAGATTTCCGGAGGCTGGCGCCCTGATTTTTCCGGGGATTTTTCTAATAATAATGTTCTTGAAACGTAATACTAATCACACTAAGTCGTTCGTACAGAAATGCAACGTTGTAAAAGAGTCCAGAGCGGAATTTTCGTTGTACACAGTACGAAATGGTAATGTATACCATGGAGTTATTATGTTATACTATAAATAAATGTGGATGCGCGAAAAGGACAATTCGATTCAGATCAAAACTTTGGAATACGTTTTAGGTGACGGTGACTATATTTAGTTCTACTGACTATTTGAATTAAGGGGATTTTGCTGATCCGAAACATCGAAAAAATCATCACATTTTCGTATTTTGTGACTGGAGGATGTCTAACATAACTGCAACGGTTTGGCTTGAAATCGCGTGTATGAAAGACAAGGCAAGCACTTTTATCCGATTCTGTAATTTCATACGTGGTATCAAAAATCGACTTGCAATAAAAAAAACCTTTCGTGTGTGGGGTTGGGGGGGGGGTGGGGGGGGGGGGGGGGGGGGGGGTGGGTGGGGGGGGGGGGGCGGGGGGGGGGGTGGGGGGGGAACATCCTAGATTATAGGACGTAATGCTGTACACCAGTGTCCTCTAAACTTGGACCTAAAAAGATATTATTGATCTTGTTTATTCTGTACTGGTGTAAAACACAATCAGCTGTTTTGTGTAGAGGGTTAGACTCTTATCAATGTATGTCTGTTTGTAGAGACGATCTGACAAATTTCCTCATATACTTCATTTTTTCACTTTTTGGTGTTTTTTCCTACATTAACAAGAAGTAAACCAAGGGGTTTTCCACCCATTCGTGCCCAAGGGGGGGGGGGAGGATTTACATGGGACACCCCTTATATAAGAAAACCACTTTTCCCGTGGAAATTTGTGTACGAAATTTATACCATAGGTGACAGGTCATAAGGCAACCCCAAATCAGCAATAAAAATAAACTGTTCTGTTGGCCTGGCAAAACATTGTTTTAAAAACCCGCGAAAATATTGGCAAAAAGACGTACATTCAAAGAGCATTGCGCTTACATCAACTTTTTTTAAAATTATTTACGTCTTATCTATCTAGAAGACCCCAAATTACATATATTTAACACAAAAAAATTGCTGTTTTAGGGAATCCTGATTTTGATGTCATTTCCCATTGTTTGTACAGATAACGTTTAGCAACGTCCCACGATTATTTGTTTTAGCACTAAGGTTAAAAATTTTATTTTAATGTTAATAATCAATTTTTGTAATATTATTTGTGAACATATATCAACAAAATACATTTGCTTGGTTCTTTGATTTTTAAAACGGTTCTCAACTGACTTCCGTTAGTGCCCAAGGGGGGGGGGGGCACGAGACCCCTCACTAATTACTCATTAACGACTTGGCCGTTTTGATTTTTGTTGGTCATTTTAAAGGAATTTGTTGTATAAATCTATCTCACATATATAATGAAAGATCCAAATATGACGTACCCTAGGTTTCATGGTCTTGGATTATTCCTTGCGAAACCACATTTTCATGCTTAAATTTCGTAGCAGTAGACATTTAAGGAATCCGTCTATGGCAGCTATAAGTGCCAGTCACGTATTTGCTGCAACGCGTTTGCGAAGAAAGTAGCACGCGTTGCGACATTCGGCACGCGTTGCGACGTCGGCCAATCCAAAATCACGATTTCTTGACGTATTTTCAACAAAATAGACCCACAAACGCGTTTGCAGATACTTTGCAACGCGTTGCAACCCTTCACAGAACGCGTTGCGAGCTTCACAACGCGTTGCTTCAAGCTTCACAACGCTTTGCTAATCGGTCCACACGCCATAAAGGTCAAGAGCGGTATTGCCGCAACGCGTTGGTGAAAGTCACAATGCGTTGCAACATTTCGGCCACGCGTTGCGACATTTCGTCACGCGTTGCGACTTTCGGCAACGCGTTTGCGGTGTCCGGCCCATCGAAATCATGAATTTCTGTACGTATTTCAAAATATAAACCTCACAACAGCGTTGCGACCTTCGCAACGCGTGGCAACCCTTCGCAACGCGTGCGGCAATAACTTTATGACCCTTATTGCATTCACAAGCGTTGTGAGTTTGCACGTGTTGTGAGCTCGCAACGGGCGTGTGAATGCGTGCCAACGCTTGTGAAGGCCAGAAGGCTCCTAACGTTTGCCGCAGACGCGTTGTGGATCATTTTTTTGAAATAATTCACAGAATGTATGAGTGTTGATTGCCGCACCGCAACGCGTTGCCGAAATTTCGCAACGCGTTCCGAAATGTCGCCAACCGTTGGCCAAAATCGCAAACGCGTTGCTACTTTCTCACAGACGCGTTTTTGCGGCATACTTATGACCCTTATGGGCTTGTGAACCTTCGCAAACGCGTTGTGAAGGTTGCAACGCGGTGTGAATCTCAACGCGTTGTGAAGGGCTTGCAAACGCGTTGTGAGTTTCCACAACGCGTTTCTAGATACTTTGCAAACGCGTTTGTGTTCGAATTTTTGAAATACGGTACGTCACAGAAATTCGTCATTCTATTGGCCGACACCGCAACGCGTTGCTACTTCCTTGCAACGCGTTGCCGAAATGTCGCAACGCGTTGCTGAAATGTCGCAAAACTCGTTGCGGCAATACGTTTATGGCCTTTAATGGCTGGCCATAAAGCCCGTCATGTTATTATTTACGTCTAAATCGTTTTTGGCCACAAGCCGTTTGTAGTCTTCATTTCACACCAACCGATCGATGTTCGCTGGTGATTCACGTTCGACCGTACGAAAGACTATCGGGTTAATTTTAACATTGAAATTAAAAATACAAGCTTTAATTCAACGTTTTTTCTTTAAAATATTAAATCTAATCAAATTGGCATACATTTGTGTGTAAGTTGTTTAGAAAATAAGCGTGGGATTCTTGAGGAATACAGTTTTTAAATAAAAGTAGTAACTCTTCAAGCATACGAAGAGCGTACTCGGTACAATTGAAAAGCGCGTAGATTTGCTGAACCCGCATTAGTGGCTTTCGAATATGACCTTAGGGCTCGTTATTACCCCTTGAGGGATCCTCTTTTCCTTTGTTTACGCATTCGTTTCGCATCATCAACTAAAATAAATATGAATAAAATATTACAAAGATGTTCAAATTCGACCGCACCCGCCCCCTCCCCCACCCCTCTGCGTACGGTCCTGAGTCCACCAGGATAGCAATATACTGCATGGTCCACCTTAATTAATCATTCATTTGGTTGCGAAACATTACCATTTTACTGAACATTGAACATTGTCTAGTTTTATTAGTTATTTGTTTGGGGGGGGGGGAGAAATAATATTATATAAGACATATGAATGACAAATAAGATAAACTAACCCTGTAGTAACCAAAAAATTAAACACAGTTTTTGAATCGAGTTTTATTATGTATACTTGATGTAGTAATGATTGACAGTGAATAAAACTGTGGGGGTGGGGGATAATGCCCACCCCTAGTTAAATTACATCACATCAGCCAAATGGCTTTTTTATGTAATTTTTAATCATGGACAAACGAATTATTACAAAGGTGATAAACAAAACTAATATTTACTTTACAATTCCGTGCATGGATCAGGGTCCTGGTTCAGGAGGGAAAGGGGTTTAGTGGTCCCTTTTACAATACAACATTTGATACAACAGCGCTTAAAATCAAATTAGGTGCAAAGACTTCACATAACAAAATTCCAATGACCGTAATAAAACTATAATTATAATAGATTTAAGAGTGAATATGAATAAGAAACACCGGTGAGTGGGAATCACATATGAAATGAGTATGGGTGTAAGGCTCGCTCTTTCCAACCCAGGGGCATTCGTTGACATGACAGAGGACTGAAAAAATAGGGGGTCTTTGGGTGAGAGACCGCCAATTGCCCCAAAATAGGGGATGTTAGAGTGACATTGGCAAAATTTTCGAAAAATGGGTCTTTGGGTGAGATTTTGCGAAATTTTCTAAAAACGGAAGGTTTTTCGGGTGAAAATTGTTCAAATTTTCTCCAAACATTAGGGGTCTTTGGGTGACAGTGGTAAAATTTTCACAAAATATGGGGTGAGAATGTATTTTTAAAAGGGGTGTGGTCATTACCCCACACGAACGTAATGAAATTCACCGTCATATCTTTACGAAATCAAGTATCCTTTAAATACCTAAATAAGCTAGATTATTTGTTTCAGGGTTACCAGCTGTTAGTTGATCTTATGTCTTGTCTTCATATGTATTATATAGTATTTTTCTTAATCTCTCTTCATGAAACGGTTTTTTATCACGATAAGTAGTGGAGTAGTAAAAAAAAACTGGACGATTTTCAATTGTTTTTAAATGGTAAGGTTTTGCAACCTTAATGATAATTGAGAACTGATGTGATCCATGCAGCAATAATTTTGCTACCGCGGTGGTGGGGAAGAGCCCTACCATATTTTTTGGAAATCAAATGCCTCTCCTTGAAAACCCCATTTTGACAATCAAACTGACACCCATAACCCCCCCCAATCGCTTCAATCTACAATCAATGACCCGTTTTCTCTCACAATATCACCATAAAGCTTCAATGACCACTTTATCTAGGAAAAATCCCACACCTGAAAGCAATTCATATCACCTGGTCGGGCACATATACGACAAATTTATATTCAAGTGCCCTCCCCCCCCCATGGGTTGCCACCCCAAAATACGTATTTTACCCTCTTGGCCACCTCACCAGATCCACATACGAACTATACTATCCCTGAAACAACTAAATTCATATGGCCACTACACAGCCAGTATTATTTTATTTGTCCTTCCATTTGTACCATATAGTATTTTTGCCCCCCCCGGAAATATTATTGGGGGTGCGTTGAAGGAATCTGCTTTTTACCTAACTATTCCTCATTAAATTCCGATCTAGAAAACCACTGAATTAACTTTCCTTCCCAAACCACTGAAATTTTATTTTGTACCATCATGTATAGGCCACATATAAGTGGCATATTGAAGTGTGCACCCCCCCCCCACCCGCATGGTTTGCCCACCCCAAAATACTGCATTGTCCCACCTCACTAGACCCGGATGAATTATACTATCCCTAAACACTTGTATTCAAATTAATTACTTCCTAATTGTTTTATTTTTGTATATAGTATAATCATTTTCATGTGTTTCAATAAGGGGCATTTAGTGCCCCCTCCAACTGATTTACCTCGTATCATTCTACATACGTACATTATACTTAAATACCTAGTCTGACTTCATTTTTTTAAAATCATCTCCCCTCTTTTTTCACTAATTAGCCCTATCCCGAACAAATCGAAAACTCAATGACCTGAGCTAGAAAATGCACTAATTAGATGCGACACGTCATCGTAACCAACACGCCATCTGGCATAACGCGACTGGGGCCATGACTCCGTCGTGGCTTGCCATCCCTGCTCATGGGAAGGTGCTCAGAGGTCCCGGATTCGAATCCGCCACCTGTCCATCTCTTCAGCCTTCTATATCCCTTTATCACCCCTCTTCCTCTTTAGAAACCAAAAGGCGTTAGGGTTAAAAGTTTGATGCAACATTCCCTTCAATAGAATGAGATTGCTTTTGCCTGCGTGGGGGCATTTGCCGCATTGTGCATGTACTGCTACAAGTCTACACTCACAAAAACATCCATTTAGCTCTCTTTGTCTATAGAAATTTTCTTGGCCTTTTTGAACTTTCAATGGTCATTGTTCTTTAATGAAGGTAGGACGAAGTTTATGAGGATGCTATATGTATCTTAGAGTTTTTCTCTACAACCCATCGAAATATTATTATGACCTCTATAAGTATAGGGTTCTTGAGTGCTGCTGCGCCTGAATACCCGGGCTATGCCGAATCGCCCGGTCTTTCGGCAGATGACCTTCCGTACGGCAGGGTATCGGCCGAAACGCCCGGTCTTTCGCAATTAGTCATGCCACAAAAAAAAAAAAAAAAAAATAAAATTGACGGTTACTCATTACCCTGCCGAACGCAGGGTTACTTGCCGACACAATGGTTCCCAGTAGTTCGGCACAGAGAGAACCTTATTACAGCGTGCGTTGTTGGATGTACTAAGGTTCTTATGTTCAATTGGCTGTACGTACACAGGATGACACGAAATAGGTTTTCAGTGGACTCAGCTCGTTCGACAGGCTAAGCTAGCTTTAAACTATAATTTTATGGCCCGTTTATTATTTTACAAGGGAGGGGGAGGGGCCCGGAGAAAATTGAAAGATGTGTTTTGAAAATTGCATAACTACCATTGTAAAGTTACATTGGCCCCTATTGCATAGAACTCCTAAACCCCTCCCCACACAGACAATTCGTACATCATATTAATTTAGGCCTACTGCTGAAAGCAGATAGTGCTGGTTTACCTCAATAATTCAATTTAACATGACCCCTCCATCAAACAAAATACATCACAGAACCCCCTATTTGTCAAGTAGAAATCACATAGGTCTAACTGTCAATCCCAATGTTTGTACTCCACCGGACCCTAATAACCAAAACCCTAACCTATTCCTAAACCCTAATCTTAACCCTAGTCCTATAGGCCCTAAAGGCCCTAACCCTAAACTTAACCCGTGTTGCAACCCCCCAACGAATCAATAAAGGACCTTTACACTGGATCCTGTATATGCATATAACGTATACATTGTTCCGAATTCGGCTACTTTGTAAACGAACGTGGGAATTCTTTTACGGGTTCTATGTGGGTGCTTTTGGCGTTACAATCTCGTATCTACGTCGCTACTTTTACTACAGGATTGTTCCTAATGCCAAAAGTCGTATTTTAATGAGTTTCATTGTAGAATTGTCCATAAAATCACGAAAAATGGGTAAAAAAACACGTGCTCCTAACACAATCAACACACGTACTTATTTTCGTTTCCCTTCCCTTCTCCTCTGCCGAATGCCGGGTCTTCGCGTTCTGAGAGGAGGGAACTTTGGGCGAGTCGGGTTTTTTTTATTTCGGGGCACCCGGGTGTTTCGGCACACAGTGCTGGAGCTTTAACAATTATACACTGCATGCAGGGTGTATTACATCCATAGCTCTGCGCGGTAGCCCAAACTAGACCATTTGCCCCCAACTCAGGAAATAGAGTGCCAATAGGAACGGGAACCACCAGACTTAGCCTGGTTCCCGGCAACTTATAAAGTTGCTCATTGCGAAAATTGAAAAAATGCGTAATTAAAAAATGCTCGAATCACAAATTGCGTAAACAACAAATTAGGAAAAGAAATTAAAAAACGCATAAATGAAAATTAGAAGAAAAAAAACTTTAAAAAATGCAAAAACACAAATTAATTAAAAAATTAAAAAGATACAAAATTACAAAAAATGAAAATTACGAAAAAGAAAATCTATAAAAATAAAAAATTTTAATAAAAATATCATATTTTTTTTAGCAATTAAAAAAAATTATTTGGCATCGTTGGGACACCGTAAGAATGGCCTGCAATGGTTCACTTTGTAAAAGAATATAAAATTAACAACAAAACTCAAGTCGAATTACTTATTTTGAAGAACGATATGTTCGTGTAAATTGGCAGCTATATTGAGCTTTTTATGATTACTTAATTTTAGTGTGAATTGCGGCTATTAGGAAATAAATTACTGCATAAAGATACAAAAAATAATGTCATCTTTAATTTCTTGAAGGGCATAGTTATAGAGAAGACAATTTCAGTCCTGTAAATCCAGCCATGGTGCCATTTTGAAACAGTTCTTTCACACGTGGCAAATTTTTTTGCTAATCCTATTGGACAAGTCAGGATCAAATTCGCGACCATTTGATGAATAATCATTTGTGAAGAGTCACTAGCTTATTATAATCGTGTCAGGACTAGCCCATAAAACTGGCTAAATAAAAATATACCAATGTATTTCAAATGGATCCCAACGACAGTGGTGTCACGTGTACGTTTCTATAAAAAAACACAATGGAGGAGACCCTTGCAGTTACGGATTTAAGAGTCAGCATCTGCTGACAGAGCCCCCTAAAATATTGCTCTCAGGGCCCCGAAAAAAAAAAATGTAAAAGTGGGAAAAAAGAAGAAAAATCACGGCCACGGTGGTTTTTTTAAAGATTATAGGAGGATCGTGTCCCTTCACGCTGGTCATGGGCCCATGTAGACCCTGGGCCCACACAATTTTTTTCCTACCAAAAATGGAGATGGGGAGGGGGTTGAGTATGTTTTTTCGCGATGTCAAATCTCTTGCATCGGGTCCCCTGTTATCAATCAGGAAACAGTTAATTGAATTACGGTAACCGTGGGTCGTGACAAAAAAGGGTCCCTCTAAATGTTGAACCCTTTAAAGGCGGGCACGGCCATTGAAAAAATCACCCTAATTTTGTTCGAGGATCAATAGATTTTATGTGGGGTTTGACGTTATATTTTTTCACGGGATATAAAGAGGATATGATTTTTTTAGATCCAAACGAGGCGGTCAAATCATTCCCTTCAAGTGTTTGGTACGCTCCCTTTTTAAACTTGCTACTATAGACTTGCACGAAAACTTTCAGTAGGGGCAAAAGTCACCATTTGTATTTTCACAGATGGGGTTGATATCCTAGCATAATTTCTTAACACGCTAAAGAATCGAAATGAATCCGCTTATCCACTGGTTGTCGCAAACATTGCTTGCTTATCCTGGGATTTAGGCCTAGACTCGTACGTATATGAGTACAGATGTTTAGGTATGGGATCATTGGAAGCAGGTGATCCATAAGAATGTTATCATCATTCGCGTATATAGACCAGTAACACATACGTCACTTCTTTTGTGCCTGCGAACCATTCCTGCGAATAGTTATGGGACCCATAGTATTAAAACTCACAGATACAATTGCCAGTGTTTAACAGTCAGGACGACCTATTTCAAGATACCAGGGCCTAACATGTTTACAAACATTGCTGTTAACTGGTCTATGTAAACATGCAAACCGAAAGTAGACATTGTCAAAACAGACTCCGTTACCTACGAATAACAAGGATTTATTGCCCATTAGGCCTTAGTTCGAGCTCTGAGCCTTAGTATATGTTAATACTTTCTAAATTTCCTGAAACCAGACCTTCACTATTTTTGAAAAAAAATAATACAGTGATTTTTACAAACTTGATGACTAAAATTACGGTAACTGACCCAAAAGGTGATTTTCTAGCACATATTTCAACAAAATTTTGGAAACGTGTGATGTTGATCAAGTTATAGAAATGATCACATATATTTGGGAGTTGAGTAGGTGATCACAATAGGTGATCTACGGTGTACCTAGAAAACCAAAAGTTGGGAATATGCTATGAGTCAAGATTATAGATGCACTTTTGATTCTGTTAGGCGATTGTCTATGATCAGTCGGTATAAGAGTCAAGATTCAGAATATTAAATTTATCAGCATAACATATCGTACCCTGACAGAAATGTACATGTAAATACAGTGTATATAATAAGAATAAGTATCAATTGTAAACTGTGCTAAGATGACAGTGAGGATATGAGTGCTAGGACCAGTGATGGCAACCAGATAGGGCTATAGTTTAGTATTGCTGGGTCTGTAAATCATACAAGTAAAATAACTCAATTATCTACAATAATGACACAAGTAAGGGATGATTAACATATTACATAGGTAAACAAAAAGAAATATGTGAAGGACGTTTATGTTGGACGTCAAAAAACGTCCGCGTGTGTACACTTTAGTAGAATCGAGCATTATTATATTTTAATATCACAAATGCTGGCAACGACTAATAAAAATGAAATGACCCATTGAGTTAAAAAAACAAAAAACCAATTTCATATTGTAGGGTCCAAATATACCTAAAAAGAATCATTTATATCGTTATATACATAAAAAAACGATCATTACATAGTGGACGAATGTTGAATTTTTATTAATTTTTACGAAATTAAGGGAAAATGGTACTAATATTAAAGTCTTCATTGAAATATGCCACTTTAAATATGCCAGGTGTCGAAGCTTGCAAGTCCTTTACTAAAACCAAAATTCTTTAGCATTTTCAGCATAAAAGTTATATTACAGGTTTGCGGTTTTCTTTCGTGCTTGTTTGTCCAATAAACCTTCGAAACGTTCTAGGTAAGTGGTCTACAGCCGATCAAGTGCAATTTGAGAGAAATGTTTATCCTATCTCAAAAACCCTGACACAACTCTAAATTGTAAATAGAGTGGAATTTCCACTCTTTCAGGGAGGTAAATGACGTGGGACAACATCGTTTTTGAGTGGAACCCACCACTCTGAAGGAGTGAACGTTGACAATATCCACATTTTTTTAGAGTAAAAAAATTACTTTACACTCGAGTGAAATTTTCGTCGCTCAAACAGGTGTTGTCATCCAGTTTTCACTCTTTCACTCTTTTTTCCTACTCTTTTCGCTCGGTTAATACGAGAGTACAAAATTAAATGATAAAACTGAACTCACGGGTGAAAAACAGAACTATTATACTTGCATTATATTTTGAGGAAAGAATTATCTCCCCCAGGTCTGAACTAAAACTATAATATTGATATCGAGATGCAGCAAAAGCAAGTGAATAGGGGACGTCAAGACCATCTTAATTGCCACGGAACGTGACACTCTCCTCTATTTCTTTTTAAGATAAAAATACCTGCGAAACCTACGCAATTACGAGACAGAATAACGTTATTGATTTCCTACACTAAACAATAGAAGAAAAAGGCTGGGTGTTTACTCAAGTCTTGGTATTATTTTACTTGTAAAGCTCGTTTCCCCGGTTTGTTTTCATAGTAATCGTTATTGTTTCGTTAGGTATTCGTAAGCAGTTTTTTATAGAGAGGCCAATCCCCACAAATATATTATGGATGTTCATGCTGGTTGATGGCAAAAAACACCATGCAAAATCAGTATAAAAAATCTAGAAGACACCATAAATTGTTAAACTGCGGTTATTATAATTCGTGCAAATCTCATCAGAATTGAAATCGCAAAAATCATAACATTCTGTGAGAACATAAGCGTAACCCAAAGAAGGAGGCCTCTAATGAAAAAACTGCACCATTCCTTTAAATGTACACATTCGGCTACTTTGCACTGTTCATCAAACAGGGAAACAACTTTTTTTTGTTTTTTGTTTGGGGTCGCATAGTACTGATCGGCAGAAGCAATTAAAACTGCAAATAAACCCATGAATGAGTCCGAAATTACCAGATTAATTACAAATTCATCTGAATGTTATTCTAATATATAATATTTCGGCGCTACAATAACTCACTAATTTTACATTAGCTAATAATACAAATGAACCCATAGACCAGACATTACTTTCATTAGAAATACGGCAGTAGTTGATGGCAAGAACAGGAGAGTGTCTCGGACTCTCATTTGGGTATACATCGATCGCTATCACGACAAAGCAGCATATCGATTGCCATCTACTGCGAACGTAATGTGTGAACTTAAGTTTTTCAAAAGAATGCTTAGTTATTTCGAATAATCTTATTTTTCTGAAACTTCCAGGTACTTCAATTCTCCAAACCTCGAAATATGCTTTTTGGGGAACGTGGTGAGATCATTGCTGCGTAGATTCAAAGCCGTAAATTATTCAGATCGTCAAAAAGATTTCTTCGAGTTCATAAGATAGTTATTGGCCAGACTGAGATTCGTAGAGTTGCTAAACCGTTGAATAGATTTCGTTGCATCTTGTTTTAACTGGTTTTCATCCACCATAATTCAATCAAGATCCACTTTGATGCGAAATAAATCATAGTTGAAGAGTGATTCAAGATTGTTTTTTTACTAGATCTAGGTTCGTCAAACGCAATCCTTGAAAGTTTTTATCTCAGACATAAGTTTTAGAGGTCTAGTGTTTCTAAATTCAATAGGCTTATCAAACTTTCCGGTTCAAAGTCCATTAATTCCGTTGTTACTGACGTCTAGAGCTTCTAAATTCCACCAGCTATCAAACGTGGTCGCACATGAACGCCACTATCTGTTGTTACTGACGTCTCTAGATTTTAAATCACCGCGAATCAATCGTTTCCAATGCAATCCCCCCTATACGTTGTTACTGAGTATATGTTTCTAAATTCACCAGCGGCCTCAAACGTTCCCGGTTCAATCGTCCCTATTCTGTTGCTTTACTGACGACTAGTGTTTCTAAATTCACCAGCTTGTCAAACGTCTGAAATTCAAATGCCCATATTAAATTGTTACTTAGGTCTAGTGTTTCTAAATTCACCAGCGCCTCAACGCTCCAGATTCAAGCGTTGTAATTATTTGTAATTGATGTTGAGTATTCTCAACTTAAAAGTTTTAGTAAAGAGTCGTTTTTTTGAAACCAATAAAATAAGCTTCTACTCAAGTCCAAAGTTTCCAAATTTGAAAGTCTGTCAAATGTACCATGAAAAGCACAGATAATAAGTTATACTGAGGTCCAACATTTTCTAAACCGGAAAGGCCATCAAATGTATCAAGTCCAAGGTGAGACATTCCTATTGCTACTAAGGGATAGCACAGCCAACATGTCTAGTCGTTTCAAATGTGTTATGTTTTACTGCAGAAATATTATTACGATTTAAGGAAAGTACTTGCAGATTAATGACATTGTAAAACACGCTCTCTGTTAGTTGTAAGGCACTATATTTCCATCCAGACAAAGTTGATGTAGATATTAAGACCGAAGAACACAGTTCTACTAATCGCTTGATATATTGTTTGCAAGATAGTACCTGTAATCTTCGAGTCATAATAAAGTTCTTCTTCAAGGTTTGATATGGTATTCTTGGCTAATAAAAGGATGCTTACACGGTTTGGTTACCAAATGATCCAGAATCGATGTGTTCAATTTGTCGTTTACGATATTGAGACTGGATAGATGCACTGTTGTTCAAAAGGAATAATCTGTGGCGTGAATATGAGACTAATATTAACGCTTTGTTCAGAATTCTGGCAAGAAATGTAAAATTTCTGAAATGAAATGCTACAAGGAACAATTGGAGAGCATAGTGGAAATTCAGCTATCTTTATATCTCCAAAGGAGGAAAAGAAAAGGTAGTGTGATTCTACAAGTTGAAGCGTGGATGCCGTTACTTTCAATGAAGGATTCTGTTCGATTAGTTTGTTGTATGTTGTGATTTTGTCGTACGATATGCGAAATACGGTTTTAAACGGATTCACATTTGTGCAATCTCTCAGGCTTTCGCTACAGATGATATCAGTATTTTCCTTTTCAAGGGGAAACGACTCAAATTCCATTGTAGCACACGCGTTTAAGTGAATCTGTTACTGGTAAACATCACTGCATCTATTAGATTCACAGCAAAGTGCGATAACGTGACCTCCCAAGCATGCTTCGTTAACGTCATGTTCAATAACGAAGTAATTGTATATTGACCAGGTAGACCGTACTGGTCAGAGTTACACGTATCCCCATTGTTGGCGGTTGTTATTACCGTGAGGTTTGGTAGAATATTGGAAGTTGTTTCAACGTCTGTGTTTTAAGCAACGGTATTTCGCGTAATTGACAAAGAGATGTATTGTTCAATCCACTGCCATACATTTCTACACACTCTCCCTTGCCAATAAACAGAGCGCAATTTATGATGATGCATGTCAAATACACGGACACCAACACGACTTTCTGGTGGAACATGTGCAGGAGAGATATTGTGGAATGCGTTTCGCGGTTTTGTCCTCAAAGGTTCAATCGTAACCATACATCAAATGTGTTGGCTTCACAATTTTTGATTGCCCAATGTAGCTCAATGTGTGCGAATTACTTCTTGTTCAACAATTTCCCGTTTCCTGCCATGCACCGATATCAAACTCCGTGACCTGTGACCCCAGACCTGTTTCTTCATAAAAACGAACCAAAAGCAACAGTATTAACCTTCGTGACCCAGGGTGGGGGGGGGTTTCCAGGGACCCCCAAAAATTTGTTTTCGCGCTGGTCGCTTTACGCGTGCGATTTTTGCGCCGAAATTTTTTGTACTTGTCTGACTTTTAAATGCGCTTCTTTTCATACCAAAATAATTAAAATCGGCCAAGCCGTTAATGAGATAATTAGTGGGGGTCCCATGGACCCCCCACACTTGCTTAGATAATAATAATAAAATTTGAGAAATATTTTTAAAAATAAGAATAAGAAACCGAGAACGCAAAGCATTTTTTTGCTGATATAAGTTCACACATACATGTAAGTAAAACAATATTAGTAACATTAAAAATAATTAACCCTTTATGTGCTGAAAACAACAATTTCATCATGTACGTTGCCAACCGTTACTGTACAAACTCTATGGGAAAATGACGTGTATTTTGCAACACCCGTAAAAAATACAGGATTCCTAAAACTGCTGGTTTTGTGTTAAATATAAGTAATTTGGGTCTCTAGAATAGATAATCAACATAAAATACGTTTTCAAAATGTTTGATGTAAGCACAAGGCTCATTTGAATTTTCCGTCTTTTTTCCCAATTTTCGCGTGTTTTTGAAAAACACTGTTTTGCCCCTAATTGTACCCAAAATAACAATCTCATTTTTTATTGCTGATTTGGGTTGTCTTATGATCCTTCACATGTGGTATAAATTTCGTGCAAAAATTCCGTCGGGAAAGTGGTTTCCTTAGGGGGGGGGGGTCCCATGGACCCCCCCCCCTTGGGCACCAACGGAAGTGAAAACCCCATGGTCACTTAAGTGTTAACAATATGGTACTGTTACGGTATCGTGTGAATGCCAAGGTCAGAATTCCTTTCAACACACCCAAATGAGCCTTTGGCACAAATGATCTGAATGTTATCTTTTATTTCTTTATGAAATTGATTTAAAACCGTTACTTTAGAATTTTAATGTCCTAAAACAATGGCATCAAGATTGTCTATGTGCATTGTTTTGAAGCGACGTATGTCCAAAAATAAAGGAAGCGTTTCATTTAAAAATGATATGTCCTAACAGCGAAGACTCTAAAATGACAGCATGCCGTGTCAAATAAGCCCATTGGAATCTTTTTCAGTAATATATATCTTTTTTTTCGGAACGGTCCAGCAGTTTAAAACGACAATGTTCTAGAGGTTCCTTGTCCGAGATATGTTCCTTGTCCGGGATAAACTATCTTTTAGGACCACGATTTGGAATCCTATTTTGATTCCCGGCACTTTTTGCTTACACTTAAGTGACCAGGAGGGGGGTCCTATATACACCATAAATTTTGTGTTTTTTGCGCTGGACATTTTACGCGTGGGATTTTTATCGTCAATTTTGTTTTGATTTTCTGACTTTTAAATGCGCTTCTTTTCATACCAAAAATTAAACTCAGCCAAGCCGTTAATGAGATAATTAGTGGGGTCCCATGGACCCCCCCCCCCTTGGGCACTAACGGAAGTCGTCGAGAATATTACTAACAATAAATTTTGACCCTTACATGTAGTAAAAATTTCGTGCAAAAATTCTGTCGGGGAAGTGGTTTCCTTAGTGTGACGTGTTCCATGGACCCCCCCCCCCACCCCGGGTAACAAGAAACTGGAGTGTCCCCCTCCATGAGAGAGTGTCCTAGCTACCATAGCAACACGTACGGAATAAACCGTGATCTTGTAAACGAGGCCATTTTGGGTACAATGCTGAAACAAATGATGCATACACAGGCCCGTAGCCAGGAATTTATGCGGGGGGGGGGGGTGCGGATTTGCCAGAAGCGGACCTTTCGTACCAAAAAAAAAAATTTCGGCTCGCTGCACTCGCCGGTTGACCCAAAATTTTTCACCGTCGTCTCCAAATTCTGACAATCGTAATGCGATTGTTAACAGCTGCTTAGTCATTCATATACCATGCAGCACCACAACCCTTAAGACAAACTTTTCATTGACAACACGGACCTCAAACATGGCAAAGCGGACTTCAACATCATAAAGCGGACCTTTGTCACTTTGGGGGGGGGGTGCGTCGCACCCCCGCACCCCCCCCCCCCCCTGGCTACGGCCCTGTGCATACAGTACTCAATGGAGAACACAATAGCAGATGGGTGGTAGGACACTCAATCACAGGGACACTGTATTATATGACACCGGCATTAATGAGAGTCAAAACCCCTTGGTCACTTAAGTGTCAAAAAACAGCTGGACAATTCTTCATAGTTGCCCCTAAAATATCAAGTGTTCCACGATGTATGTAACTAGATCCAAGTCTCTGCAGTACTTCCATTCTTATCTGTTTTGATACCAGAATCGCGGATGTTGACAGCTTCAAGCTGCTTAGTGTTACTTTCATTAAAGATTTAATGATATGAGCAATCTGGTTTTATGACCCATTTCATGATCAGGTGCACGGCTTCTGTCCTGCTCAATAAATTCTCTTGTCATGAGACATGGGCACCCTTCCAGCATAAGTACTTATTTTAGAAAAGTCAGTGGATGATAACTTCCATCCATTTTTATCGAAAATCACATAATTCTATCAATAGTTCTCTTTATGCATAGCGGCTTAGTGAGACTTGAGTATTATGGGTCAAATACTCTTGGTGCGCATGTACAATATCCGTGCACTTGATACGAATACAATTCTATACTGTAATTTTGCCTGTGTCACGGTGTTCAGTGTGTAAGTTGTAGTTATTACCCTACGGTTAAACCGTGAGCATACTGTCGGAAGTTTGGCAAGATGGGACATCATTCGACCATATACTGATATTCATAACTTTTACACATTTCTGTAAGTGTCAGAACGAACAAGGTAAGTGAATTGCTTATTCGCTTTCATTTAACCTATCCAATGTGTTCATTCATGTCATTCCTCGATAACGAATTCGGGCCCTAATTGTACGTAAAGGTAAATGAAGCGTTCATCGTGCCAGGGGGAGCCATTATTGCAAACACAGCCGCAAGTTGATTATCACATTCACGTTATTTTCCCGCTGGATTTTGTTTATGAAAATCATATGATCTCCAGTCCAGTCAGTCCCTTAGCACGATTTTCAACATGACTGAAGGAGAGGCAGATAATTATATTTACATATGTCACTTTTTTATACTAATAATATCAAAAGTGGTCATGATTGCGTTTTGAAAAAGGCCATGGAAGTTCAGGGGGAGATACGTGCATGCGTCACATAGACTATACTTCATTACACAAGCCATTTGTAGTATGACGAAAAATGGTCTGCATATTAATACGTTAAAACATTAGTAGGTTAGCCTGACTAAATAAAACTAGTCCGGATGTGTCTATCTTGTCTAACATGTGTTATATTAGCCTCCATTTTGTGATTAAAATATTATTTTATTTTTTTCTCAATTTTACTTGAGAAAAGATTTCTCACGGGAAAAGTACTATAAAAAGGAAAATATGGAATTCCCCTAGTGCTATGTTGAGATATGCACCTGTTGTTTACAACTAGATATATTGGGCAAGAGATGAAGAGATTCCCCAAACGGGCAAAATTTAGAAAATGAGTCAACTGTTTATGGTATGAGGAATCAAAACAATTGCAAAATTTGGGGATTTCCCATGATGTTTTTATGTTAATGGTGCAATGCAGATGATGTAATTTATGTGAAATCTGATTAGTCAGTACAGGTTATGTTTTAGCATGATGTGCTGTACATTGCATTATTTGAAATATTGGAAATCAGCTGTGAGATAAATGTGCTCACTGAAAAGACCAGGGCCAGTAGTCAGGAGGGAGTATAGTTATAGCAGCTAGTTTTTGATTTTCAATAATGGTAGATCGGTGTAGTTAACAAACCAAAAAAATAGTTCCATATTTTTTATGCCACCGGAGCTTGACAATGATGGTTAACCTATACTGTAGTTTAAAAATCCTCGCCACTTTCTTCTTTGACGACTACATAACAAGTAGGCCTTTCCACCTTAACACTCACCACAAAAAAAATATGAACGCATCCTTCGGCCTAAAAGAAGAACCACAGCAATGGTACAAACAACACACTTGAGACACGAACAATCTTATTTATATAATGCACCACACTTAACTTTAAGATCCGTACATCCAGGAATGATATTTGCTGCAGGGAAATCTATTTTCTACCAAAAACTGCATAAGAATCAACAGGAAACAAAAATTTTGAAGCGCAGCCGATTGTAAGTACCGTACAACATTAAATTGTCGACAGAAGCCATACTCACAACCATTAGACATCAAGCCAAGCTCTAAAACAAGTCCTGAGTCTGAATCCTATGAAATATACAACAACCACTGCAAACATACCCGCAAATGGAATACAATAGGACTTCTGTCTCTGGTACTCAGCACCAAGACTTTTTGCTGTGGGCTAGAAGTCATTACAAACAAGCATTGAACCTATCCATATCACCATGGGAATCCATCTCCCACATCCAGTATCACTTTTGCAAATAATAAGTTGTGTTTGAACAAATATCAAAATCATCGGCTTTCTATTGATTCCAAAGAGACATCATTGTTTAAAAACCCTATAGAACAACTCAAAATCCTAAATCACTACACTTAAACCTAAATTCACGGCCGATTTCAAAATGCCTTATTTCTCACGGGTTCCCAAAGATCGGGAGCAAAGTACATGGTGTGGAAACCCTAAAGCTTGTGAAAGAATCATCTAATCCCAAAGCTATTGACCATATCACCTCTCAATATACCTACAAGCTCTTTCAACATCTCCTTGCTCCATCTATCTAGACACCCCTCACGCAAGAACAAGCAGGTTTTACCCCAAATTTGCCAGGCAAATCAACAACAAGCCAAGTACTCAACACATCGATTATGGTTTCAGGAAGGGTTGGGTTATCGGAGTCATATTCGTCGACCTATCAGCAGCTTATGACACTGTTACCACAGATCCTACTCCATAAGTTCTTGGAACTCACCAAGGACATCTGCTTGATTAGCTAAGGATCGCTTGCAAACATGATGTTCTTTTTCACCTAGAAGCAAAGAAGAACCGTTACATGGCTCAAGAATGGACTACCCGCTCTCTCCTGTTCAACATCTACAACGACCAACCTAGGAGAGGAACCTGTCGTTTTATCTAAGCAAACGATCTCGGAATCAGTGGCCAAGATCAGATTTGTTGAAGAAATACTCGATGAAAGCTTTGGATGAACCCCTCCTCTATGGAGGAAACCCCCTACGGAGAGATCCCTCCAGACACAGATTTTGAATTTTAAGTCTTTAGTACGTTTTGTCATTTAAAAATCTTTGGAATTTAAGACAGAATACAGAGAGTAAAGTAATGTTCACGCATAATATCTTGAACAAACTCACTGGCACAATATGGGTGCTCGCTTACTGTCTAAGTAAGATGGCAATTGTCCCGAAGCTACTCATGTACAGAGTGTGCCTGCCCTGCATGGGAAAGATCAACCTATGCTAAGAAACTTGACCCAGCTTTACATTTCTCATCTTGGCCAGCATATCACATGATGTCTTCGCTCAACTCTAATAGAGAAAACCTACTCCTAGCAGGAATTGCTCCACCAGACATCCAGCGAAGTGTAGCGCGAGCATGCAAGAACGTCAAGTGTCTAATGTGACGTCACCCTGTGTCCGGCAGATACCTGCTGCTAACCGCTCTTAAATGCAGAAGCTGCATCTTAAGGATTTTAAGAGAGCCGCCGTGTGGAAAGAAGGACTTGCTGTCAACAAGTAATCCATTAGTATTGAACCCAGAGGCACCTTGCACCTGGAGCTGACGCCTCATAGCCTGAATGGCCGATGTCCCAACAGATAGAGAACCGGAATCGGCCGATCTAGGTTTTCCTGCAAAAAATTGGGCTACCTGATCAGGAAGATCAGGATACTGTTTGTGGCTGTGGAACAACACCAAGGACATTGAAAATCTCTTGGTCTGCCCACTGTTGAGCAACAATGCACAGACAAGGACTTGCCAAATTCAACAAAACAGCCAGCTTTGGTAGTTGTCGCTGTATCAAGAAACAGAGAAGAGCATAGTTGAGTATTTTGTTTGGTAAACCCAATAAGGCTCATTGTCCTTGGGGTTAGCTGCCGCATCACCGAGGTTAAGTTTGTTATCTGAGATTTGACTTTGACAACCCCAAATAATGTGCCTTATCTGTTTACAGGCTTTATATGGGGTTTACTTTTGTTATCTAGGGTTAAGGTTTGTAAAGCAAGATACCGTGCTGATGTTTGTTATCTGGGGTTTGATCTTCTATGTACATTAGGTTCCTAGATATAAGGAGCCTTATTTGGGGTTTTACAAAGCTACACCACCCATGAGAATCTTAAGCCCAATATTAGGCTATGTTATCCTAGTTTTATGCCTCATTATCTAGTGAAAAGGTGAAAATGAGACACTTTGGCCTGCATAGATAACTACACAAATAGAACAAAGTTGACGCGCACTGAATTCTGCCTGTAATGACAAGTGTCAACAACATCATACAAGTAACACACGACTGATTCAGAATTCGAGACTAGATCACGACACCGAGATACAAGCAAATTCATATGGTGGTGGCATTTAGCTGTACCAGGGCCTATATTGTGACGCCATCTTGGATCGCAGAATAAGAGACATTCTATCACTTTCTGAACCCCAAACAATAACAGACAACTAAAATAATTTTTAAAGACCTGCTTCAGAATTGAAAAGCTCAATAATTATCGGGAATATTGATGACATACAATGAGGTTTATTTCGGCAGCCATCTTGGATTCTAGTGTAAGCAAAGTCATGTAACTTAGATGTGCACAAATCGAATTCTTTGACCTCAAAAACCCTATGCACAGAAACAAAAAACATTTTTAATATCTGCTTCTGAAGCCGATATTAAGCTTATTTTGTGTTATGAAGGACATTTTGGCGGCATCTTGGATTTGTGTGGATGAAGACATCACACTATTAAACATCATCAAAGATGAATCCCTCCTGACCCCTAAAACTGGTACTAGACACCCAGAAATTTATGCTCCTACAAGCTTCAGAGGCCGACATAATAGCCCATTTAATTACGAAAGTGCAGCCATTTTGAAAAATGACCGCAAATATACCAAGATGGGCGGCGACAAAATCAAACATTGTTTTTCGATAATTTCAATGATATATCATTCAAAAACATGTTTGCAAGAATCTACCCAAAATGCCCACTCAATTACACGTTACATACCCGATGTGATGCGTTTTCTATCAAATTTCTTGGACACCGCCAGCTTTAGAAAGGGGCCGTATATCAATCCTACAGTCATTACGGGGATATCCATTGATTTATTTATAGTAACCCCTTTGGATCACGACTTCATCGACGATGGTAAGTGGTAGAGTACGACGGCGGTACGGTACGTCGTCTATCCTGTTTCTAAAATTGAAAACGTAAATGAAACCAGCGTTTGAAAATTCTCAAGACTGGAATAATACCGAAATGCATTGTGGGAAAAGGGATGCGGCCCGTAGCGAATTGCGTGTCCACTTTTCCGTGTTTCGAGCACCGAAGTACCCGCCAAAAACGTTCCGATTTTCTCGCTAGGTCTATAGGTTCAGACCCAAGTACGGTTACATTTTAAAACAAAACATAGTTAACGGACCCTCTATGCATAAAACCCCATAGAACCCCTTCGTTTTCCGGATATATTTGAGACTTTAGTTTCATTTGCATGCATCGCTATGACGGACTGATGACGTTAATCTCTCGCGCATTACTATTAGATAATAATTTTTCGGATTCTGTTGCACAGACTACACACTTTCCGCACGGCCGTAGTGTAAGAGGTCAACAACACAACACAGGCAATTGTACACACTCACACAGGTATGTATTTTATTGGATCAGAACGTGTTTTATTAACACCTTTTTTTTAAAAGTGACCAAGGGGGGGGGGGGTCCTAGGGACCCCCAAAATTTGTTTTCGCGTGGCACCGCTTTTACGCGTGGGATTTTTGCGCCGAAATTTTTGTAATTGGTCTGACTTTTAATGCTCTTCTTTTCCATACCAAAATAATTAATCGACCAAGCCGTTAATGGTTAATTAGTGGGCCCATGGAACCCCCCTTGGGCACTACCGTAGTCCATTTCAGAATATTTTAAATAAAAAAGAAACCAAGAACCAAAGCATTTTTTTTTTGCTGATATAAGTTTCACACATACATGTCAGTACCAATTATTAGTACATTAAAAAAAATTAACCCTTATGTGCTGAAAACAAACATTTCATCATGGATTTTGCCAAACCGTTTACGGTACAAACTCTATGGGAACTGACGTGTATTTTGCAACATCCGTAAAACTACAGGATCCCTAAAACTGCTAGTTTTGTGTTAAATATATGTAATTTGGGTCTTCTAAATAGATATAACAGAAAAATAAGTTTTCACAATGTTTGGTGTAAGGGCAAAGGCTCCTTTGATTTTCCGTCCTTTTTCCCAATTTCCGTTGTTTTGAAACAATGTTTTGCCCCTAATTTTCAAGCCAAAATAAAGACAAGGACAATCGCCGTATAAGGAGAGAAGGAGGCCCTCATAATCATAATAGTTATATTTCACCATCATTGTGAGTTGGTGTTTGACAACCTCCCTTTATCATTTCCGCAAGGTTTTTTTTATCCCCCAAAATCCTTGTATCAAGAAAAAATTAGAAAGTCTAAGAAACTTCAGGGGCATGCTCTCTGGAAAAAGAAAAGCTTAGACAGGCCTTCATTTCATGCCATTGATTACTTATTGAAGAACGGAAGATGTTTGCATAGCTGCTTTTGTCATGGAGCTTGTACGTGACGCCTATAGATAGACCCTTTGTCCTTCATAAGCTACAAAGAGGATACATGAGGCAGCCTTTTTTATACCAATACCCCATACCTATTAGCTATGCTGCTGAAGATTTGGATTATATAACCGCTTCACACACAAAGCAGACTCTTGGAATACAACACAATGGCCCATGCCCGCGCTATTTATATTATTCATGAGCAAGTTTAACTACACTCTGAGCTATATCATTCCCATTGCGCAGTTCAATAGCTTTCATTCACCATTGTATTGAGCAAATAATCCCTGTATTTAGTATGATTTATGATACCCAGGACGTGCATGGTCAGCTGTTGTTAACATGTGTTCATCCAAGGCTACTGAACAGAGCACTTGCGTTAGATTAGCATGCCTTACCATATAGTGATTGGTATGGTTGTATGCAAAAAGTTCGTTGTTTTTGGCAATTCCATTTAGTGCTCCGGCCCCCAGAAAACAAAAATGCAAAAATGAGGTCGGTCTCACCCCAAGAACCAGAACGTCACTCAAATAATGTTGCTAATAATATAGCGCATATCCTTGCAACGCGGCATTGTGGTTCTTGGGGTGGAAAGGCTTCAAATATGGAAATTTTAAGGTACCCATTGAAGCCTGTATTATAAATTTACATAAATCCGACTTTTGGGGAACTTATGTAAAGTTGATTTTTTGAAAACCAGCAAAAGGTAAACTTTGAGCATGTCGCTTTATTATGCAAAACGTTTCAAGTTCATCCGTTCTCATGAAAACTATAGAGGGCGTCCTTCATTCCTTATCGGCGATGTCCTTCATTTTTTGTTGCTGATTTGGGGTTGTCTTAGACCTTCACATGTGGTTATAAATTTCGTGCAAAAATTCCTCGGGAAAGTGGTTTCCTTAGGGGGGGGGGGGTCCCATGGAACCCCCCCCCCCCCCTTGGGCACCAACGGGAGTGAAAACCCCTTGGTCACTTAAGTGTTAATATGTGCACAAAAACTTTCATATATTCATACAGATACACATGAACTAGGTTGCATATTTATATAATAAAATAGAATGGATTATATATCTAAATATACTATATATATATATATATATATATATATATTATATATATATATATATATATATAGTATATATATAGATATATATATATATATATATATATATATATGTATGTCTCATTAGTAAAGCAGGAGAAATTCTAAGGAACATTAGATGGCGAACCTTCTTCTTCCTCAACCCTGATATCCATTCGGAGAAGAAGAACAATGGATTTAGCTCTACGAAGTCTCCACCACACATACCTGAATTAAAAGAATTTTGAGGATGGATGTTGGACATTGTACAAAACATTGAGTTTACAAAACACCAACACACCTTTCCAAAACCAATTGCGTAAGGATACTCAAAATATTAAAACGACAAGAAAGATTTGTGGCAGCGGATAAAACTACAAAATTTCTACAAGCTTGAGTCCAACCAATATAACAAACTCTGAAACCAGAACATCACCAAGGATTATAAAAAAGCACCGTCAACAGCAGAGAACATCATCCTTCAGAGGAACAAACACATTGCTACTAGTTTAGATCTTAGCGACCGAATTGACCAAACCGCCAAAAGCCAGGCCTTCATCACTCTAAAAGACCATAAGCCTAATTTCCAGAACAAACCAACTTGTAGGCTGATCAACCCATGCAAATCACAAATTGGGAAGATTAGCAAACAAATACTGGAACGGATCAATTCCAAAATCATCAGTGCTACAAGGTTTAACCAATGGAAAAATACAGACGCAGTGATATCTTGGTATAACAACCTGAAAAACAAGAAGGATTATTCGTTTATATGCTTTGATATATGTGACTTTATCCGTCCATATAAGAGGAAACTGTTAACCAGCCTTTTGAATTATGCCTCCAAGGTATGATGATATATCAGACCATGAGCGACACATCATACTCCACACCAAGAAAGCCATGCTTATAATAATGGATCTCCATGGTGAAACGAGAAAAACCCCGTATTTTGAAGCACCATGGGGTCTTGACTGGTGCGGAAAATGGAGCTCATGGACTATATATCCTGTCACAACTCCAACAACTCAACATGTAGGATTGTACCGAGATGATGGTTTAGCTGTCTGACAGATCAAACCTAGACAAATTGAAATAAATAAGACGCATATATGTCAAGTGTTCTCGGACAACACCTGCGTATAACCATAGAAGCCAACAAAAAACTGTGACTTTTTGGATTATTAACTTGACCTTACGTTCGGCACTTCATGAACCCCTTCATTGAAAGCTAAACAACACACCATGTATGTTCTAGAGACAGTAATCATCACCCTCAATCATAAAAAAACTGCCAGCGGGGATCAACAAACGACTGTCGCGAATTATATCAAATAAAAACCTTGGTTGAACGCGCTAAACCTGCCTACCAAGATGAACTACACAAAAGTGGATACAAAATACAATCTTAAATAAGAAAAGTGTGAACCCAAAACCAAGGAGAAATCGCACCGCGTGCTCGTAACATCACATGGTTCAACCCGCTTTATAGAGACAATGTGAAAACTAACATTGGCAAGAAATTCTTCAATCTGCTTGACAAATCCTTCCCACCTGGCCACCAACTCCATAAACTGGTAAATCCGAAACCGGTGGAAATTAAGCTATAGCTGTATGCCTAATGTCAACCAAAATATCATCCACAACAACAAACGTGTTCTCAACCAAGCGGAAAACGCAACCACAGATAAGAATGTAACTGCCAACGCAACCGAAAATGCCCACTCAATGGGAACACGTCTAACCAGCAGGCAGTAATTCTTACCAAGCCAAGTTAAAGCGCAATGACAAACATACTGAGGAAACATATGTCGGACTCACGAAAACACATTCAAAACCCGGTTCAATGGACACACAACCTAAGCTTCAAAAATAAAGAACATCGTAAAGCAACTACCCTGAGCGAATAGTTTGGAAATTAAAGGACAGGAATATACAACATTCTATCACATGGAAAATGACCTGCGCAGAGTTAAACCTACTCTACCATAAGTAAAAACTTGCAACATGTGCTTGAATGAAGAACTGCTTATATTATAGACCACACCTTCTCTCACTACAAAAGAAATGACTCACCAGGGTATGCAAACAACAGGAAAAAACATTACTGCCTGAACTTTACTAATAGATAGATTCCATTGTTATAAATCCACAGACATGGATTTATTACCCACTGGACTTTGACATAATCAATACTCCATCTTCTGTACTGTGTTTTGTAAACCTTCTATGCACTAGTAGTATGCATTTGTTTCTGAGGAGTGAGGGTCTGTTTGCAGGCCCTCACGAAAAATACTTGTAAAACAAAGTAATCAAAGTCTTAAAATTGTTAAATGTATATATATAGAGCAAGTGATATATATAGATATATATATATATGATATATTATAATATTCTTCGCATCCACCGAAATAGAAGCCAGTGTTCATGATGATCGCACAAGCTGAAAACTCCGAGTAACAACTACCGTTCCATAGGTTCATCAATTATCTCGCTCTGCTCTCAAGCATTGAGCACTGCATGAAGATAGTCTCCTCGCATATTATATATATATATAATATAATATATAAAAAATTTCAAGAAGTATAGACTCTGGAAAAGGCATAATATATATAAATATATATATACACATGTTTGTATTTTGTGGTGAACAAGATAAACTATGGATTGATTGATACATGCATACATGACTAAATTCACCTTAATAAGACAGCTTTTGCATTCATATTAGAGTTATAATGGTCTTGCTAACTATAAAACGACCTTGTGTATAATTAAAATCATCCACTGTATAGAATACATGAACTAATTCTTTATTTCACAAAAACCGTTCATATTTAAAAGCAGTTCTTGGACAACAGTGTGCAAGGATTTGTGAGGTGCATTATTTACGTTTTGTAAATCACGGAACAATTTCAAATTGTGTTTTACGGGTTTTTGAAATGAATTGAACGATTGAACCTAAAAAAAAGTGAAATATTTTTAAAGGCCGCGTGGCATGACAAAAAACGTGATATAAAAACTTACATAACCATGCCTCTTGGAGTCCAAAGCCGCCCATATGAAGTATATTTAGTTCTACAAAGATACCAACAGCATGCACCACGTAATCACACACGTGATAAGCACGGATAACATACAATGGCGGCTATGCGTAAATTAAACCCCTTTATTGTGTGAACTTCAATTTTTAAAACAACGAAGTTTTTTAAAAGTTAAAAAAAAAAAAAAAATAAAAGCAGCAAATGTTGCGCGTTGCCCCTGACAGATTTACATTATTAGTCAGCCTCTCAGACATTAAACAGAGGGGAAAGGGTGTTCACTTTGTTTGAAGTGGTTTTTAGACTAAATTTTCCGGGGAACACGATCCCACGCGTTAATTGAAAAAATGTGCCCAAAGTCCTTTTTTCGGGTGCTCCCATTTTGGGGGTCGAAATAATTTTTTCAGTACGTGGCCAATTATGTAATTTTGGTGTGCATATTGTTTTTTTTCAGCCATGAAAATCGATTGCATCATTTTTCAAAATCCCAAAATGGCTGCCGTTGCCTGAAAATTCAAAATGGCACCCAAAATTACACTTTCTAAACTTATGATAATATGACACTGGTACTAGCAGTTCTAGTGATTTTTTTAGTGTCAATTTAGAATGTGTTGGGTACCAAAGAATACATTTTTGTCGTTTTTTGAAATTCAAAAATGGCCGTCAAATTACAAGGAATGGAAATCCAATATGGCTGCAATGAATGATGCCATAATTTGGCCAAATTATATTATGGCATAATACACCACCATTCGTTTGAACTTAAGTGTATGTTTATATCTCTCTAGAACTTATTGACCTATCCAAGCAAATTGACAAAAATTTTTGATTTCCCAAACTGGCTGCCGTGTACACAAAAAAAATTCAAAATGGCGTCCAAAATGTCACCTTTTTTACCAAATATTAATTTTCACGGGTCCATTTGATGCCAATGATTAAGATTGCCTTGCAGTTGTAGCCCCCCAAATTAATAGTTTGATCCTCATACAGGTCTTCTTGCGCGAGTGGATATAGCCCCGGTGACGAACACTCACATATGAAATGTATATGGGTGTAGGCTAGCGCTTCCAAACTCGGGCATTCAGTGACAGAGGACGTGAAAAAAAATAGGGGTCTTTTGAGAGAGACATCCCGAATTCTCCCCCCCCCCAATAAAGTGGTTTCTGGTGACAATTTTGCTAATCTTCCCAAATGGTGTATATGGGTGAAAGTTTTGCAAATTTTCTGACAAATAGAGGTCTTTGGGCAAAAATATTTCCAAAATGTCCCTATAAAAAAATTGGGGGCTTTCAGGACAGTGGTTAGGATGCCAAAGGAAGAAAATGGGGTTTTTTTGGGTGAACCTTTTTTTTTAAATGGGGTTTGGCGACAACAATGATGAAAATGTGGGTCTTAAGAGCCGTACATAGGCCTACGCGTCACCCCCAAAGTAGGAGTATGCCCGACCCCCCCACAATGTGTATATTAGCCCAATTTATAGTTGACCCATCAGTACAGTGGCTGTGTGCGCGAGGGCTTATAGCTTCCGGTGGGGGGAACACAACATATGAAAGTTATATGGGTTGGGGGAAAGGGGGGGTGGCTGGGGCGGGTTCAAATCAGGACACTCAGTGAAAGAGGATGTGCAAATGATGGGGTCTTTAGGTGAGAGAATCCAAAAGTGCCCCAAAAATGGGGTTTTGGGTGACGTTTGTTTGCCAAAATGTTTCTAAACAATAGAGGCTCTTTGGGCCCAAATATTTTCAAACAATGGGTTCTTTGTGTAAGAGTGGAAAGAGATTGCCAAAAAGGGGTCTTGGTGAACCTTTTTTAAAAAATGGGGTCTTGGGTGACAAAACGATGCTTGAAAATGTGGGTCTTAAGAGCCTGACATAGGCCTACGCGCCACCTCTGATAATCAACATGGCATTTATATATATTTCAGTACATAAAATGATTGCACAAGATCGTATTGCTTGTCATATTAAGCCAAAACATAGTCTCAATATCAATGACCAGGTTAAAGCCAACGGTTGCATTTTGTGATCCTTCAGCCTCTGAGTCCCTAAAAAATGGCGCAGGAAGGCGGTTTGCCTATCTCCGTTTCATAAGTTTGCAAGTACAGCGAAAGCTACAGTAGGGGGTTAGTCTTCTGGTAGTCCCGCGGGTTTACTTCCCTACTCCATTCGTAAATGCCGAGCATCTGCAAAAGGGCGTAGGTAACAAGTCTTTGGTATGACCCGGCCGCGATTCGAACCCGGACCTCCGACTGTGAGCAATTGCTCTAACCACTAGGCCAATAAGTCGGTTACGACTACCTAAAAAGTTGAGATTTTCATATAACCTGAATAGTTGCCTAAGTATAGTGTGCCTAATTTATAAAATTCATCTTACTCTGGAAGAAATTTGCAATTTTGTATTGTGTCCGTAACGGCAGAAAATAAAACACCAGCGGCCTATGGGTCAGCGTAATACAAAACATTTGCTCAAAAATTTAACCAAAATGAGTTAATTTTTGTACGGTTTCGCCCCTCATATGATTTTACCCTGGCGCCGCCCCTGTTATTTTGTATGTTTGGGCCACAAGCAGAAAAAATTGATGGATTATACCAGAAAACTTAAAATTCCATTCCCAAATGACAAAATAATTCGCAAAATTTATAATTATGTGCGATGTTGTGTATGAATCTTTTTGATCTTTATTGCTTATAGGTGATAACATTGTACTTAAATGTAATTTTGCTTGTTCTAGATATCGCCGAGAAAGATTATTTAAAATTCCAGTTGATTCTGACAGTTCGTTTGATGTTTTGTTATGAGCAAAGTTTGTATCACGCTGCCCTGTAATTTGGGACAGAAAATACAAAAATTGCGAATTTCTTCCAGGTAGATGAATGTACCATATGATTAGGCACACACAATATACTTGGCCAACGGTTCAGGTGGGACGAAAATCTCCAACTTTTTTAGGCAAGTCGGGGGGACGAGGCTGAGGATCACAAAAAGCACTTTAGGCTTTTACGTGTTCATTGATTGAGAACTACAATTATTGTGTGGACTTATTAATATAGGAACAAGAAATGCAATCATTTAATGTGTGAATATATAAATGCCATGTTAATATCAGTGAGGCCATACGGGGGGGGGGGGCGCTCCATGGACCTTTGACCTTGCACATGACCTTTGAACCTCATCAACATATGAGGGATCCCATGGTGCACCTAGGACACCAAGTTGGTTCCAATTGAACTTCAACTTTTCAATGAGGTCAATATTAAAAAAATAAAAAAAAACTTATATTTAGTGACACACACACACCTCACACATCATCCACACATAATCCACAAATACACACGCACACGGATGCCTAAGTGTCCTCCCGTATACTGACGCGCCCACAAAAAAGTTCACCCAAAAGACCCCATTTTTTTTTGGGCCAAATCCTACCGGAAGACCCCAAATTTTATGGGGAAATGTTGAAAATTATTTTGCCCAAAGACCTCTATTTTTCAGAAAATTTTGCAAACGTTCACCCAAAGGACTCCAATTTTTGGAAGAAGATTTATTTAGCAAAAATGTTCACCCGAAACTATATTTTTTGGGGTAATTTGGATGCTCTAACCCAAGACCCACATGTTTCACGTCTCTGTCACTGGAATGCCCGAGTTTGGAGCGCAGCCCTTGCACCCATAATACATTTCATATGTGAGTGTTCGTTACCGGGAGGCTATGGCACTCACGCACAAGAGACACTTACTGTGGGGTCAAACTATTAAGTGGGCTACGCTACAACTGCAGAGGGCAAGCTAATCCAATTGGCATTCAACTGACCAGTGAAAAGTTCATTGGTCAAAAAAGTGACATTTTGGAGCCATTTGAATTGAGGCAAACGGCAGCCTTTTGGATATTCAAAAACTGTTGCTAATTTGCTGGATATGTCAGAAGTATCTGAGAGGTAAAAAACATACATAAGTTCAAACCGATGGTGGGGTTGTATTTGCCATAAACTAACTTTTGGCCATTCTTGCGTCATTTATGGCAGCCATTTGGATTTCTTGTATTTGACGGCCATTTTGAATTTAAAACGACAAAAATGTATTCTTTGTACCCAAACACGTCTAAATTGACACTAACATCACTAGAACTGCTAGTACAGTGTCATATTCTCATTTAGTTAGAAAGAGTAATTTTGGGCGCATTTTTGGAAATTTCAGGCAACGGCAGCCATTTTGGATTTTTGAAATGATGCAATCGATTTGTCATGGCTGTGTGAAAAACATATAAATGCACACCAAAAAATCAAAATAATGGACCAGAAACTGAAAAATTAATTCGACCCCCAAAATGGCGAGCACCCCCGGAAAAAAAAGCACTTTGGGAACAAATTTTTCAAAAACGGGCGATGGGGTCGTGTTCACCGGAAAAATTTGAGTCTAGGGAAAGCACTTCAAACATAAAGTGAACACCTTTTCCCATCCGTTAATGGCTGAGATGTCTGACTATATATGATAGAAAACTAGAATAAAACGCATATAAACAAGGCGAACAGTGCGTATTTTTCGCAATGCGTAAACTATGTCCCCACCGAATGTCACGATCACTAATGTGTGATAAGCATCTACAACATCCCCCTTCCCCAACAACCTGCAACACTCCACCCTCCCAGCCCCCGCAAAACCCCACCCTCTCCAACACCCGCAAAACACCCACCCTCTCCCCCGAAACAACTCCCAAGCACCCCACCCTCATCCCAAACCCCACCAACTCCCCAACACTCTGCAACACCCCACTCCCGCAACCCCTACCCCTCCTTAACACCTCAATATCCCCACCCCACCCCCTTCCCCAACACCATGCAACCCAACACCCCTCCAACTACCCTGCAACCAATTACCACCTCCCCAACACCCGCAATACCCAAACTCCCTCCGCAACACCCCGCAACATACCCACCCCCTCCCCAGACCCCGCGCAAACATCTCACCCCCTCCCAACACCCGCAAACACCCGCACCCTACCCCCATATGCATAGTAGTCTCATGAGATGAAGGAAATTTCGCCTATCCGACGTACGTTTCAGAGATACAGAAATTACGCAATATTTAATTAGCTCATTGCATTACCTATCACATACTTTCAAATTGCAAAAAAAAAAAAAAGATTTGCCCCATGAAGGGCTTACATGCAGCGCAGGAATTTGGAGTATCCGATTGTAACGCTTCAAAAATATAGCAATTATGCGTTGATTTGTGCATATTAATTAGCTCGTTTGCATAATCAAATTTGCCCCGAAAAATACGCCGACGAAGATCTAATAAGGTCGAATCGAAACACTCTTTCAGCCAGCTTACCTTCCATTCAAGTTACATCATTATACGCCTACGGAACTCCAGATAAACTTTGCAGGAAAATTCTCGTAAATTATGCAAATTAGATAATTAGCAAAATTATTATACAGGGCTCGATTTAGCACTGGCCCGCTGGCCCGCGGCCAGGTGAAATTCATGTCGGGCCTAGTAAGAATTCAACTGAGGTGGCCCGTCGGGCCAGTGAGAATTTCAGAAAATGTAGGTTTGGTAGGTCTTGTAATAAATTCCAATTTACCTCCATGTGAATTATCTCAAAAATGTTCAGCATTTATTTAATATTTTCACGCATTTCGAAAAGATCATCAGTCGATGAATCCGTGCTGACTCCACTGGCACAACTTTTGTAACAAAGTCGGGGTGTGTAGTCCCTTCAATCATAGCGTTTTATGTGTATAGGAGCGAGGGCCAGTATGTCCCTAGGCTACGTGCTTGGCGTGAGGAATCATGAAAGTATGATCTCACATTATGACATATTTCATAACAGCGCACATAATCACGCTGCCTTTCGCGGCATTTTAACGTAGAGAATTCAGCAGAATGGAGCATTTCTTAACAAGTGCAGTTGACCAGGCCCTACAAGAGAAATAATAAAACGATGCAAAAGAGCGAGTTGAAAAAAAGCGGACCCCTAAGTACTCCCAAATGGCAACTTGAGGACTGGCAAATAATTATGTTTTGTAGAACATTGGGAGTAATTTTGTTTAAATTTATTGATCAATATTAATTTGTACTGGTGTAAAATAACAAAAATGTATGGTGATGGAAAAAAAAGAGTAAATAAAAAGTAAATGCAAAAAAAAAGTATTAGAAAAAATAGAACACAGATACTGAGGGGAGGAGTGTTGTGGGGCACTGATCTGGAAAATGACGGTTTGACGGGATTTATGTGGTCGTTCAAGGACTCCAGTTCATGCCCCTATATTAAGTTCTTGGGAATTCCCTACTGTTTACAACAAAAACTCAACAGATTTTATCTCAAATGGGGAATTTTTGCCAAGTTCTCCCCAACCGCTAATTTGACCTAAAATTAGTTCCCAAGTCCATCATATTTGGAAAAAAAAAAAAACAAAATCAGTTCCCAAAGACCAAATTTATTTAAAAATTCAGTTCTCAAGCCCCACTAGTTAGGCGGTTTGCGTCGCACACCCCAACCCTAGTTGAGTGCTCCCAGGACTGAGGAACTCATATAGGGCCTATTGTATTTTTGACATTTAGGCCAAATTACAAAGTTTGGCGTCGGTAGTAAGCAAGCAATTCATGACCATAGCCTGGAAATATGTTGGGCCAGTGGATTCACTGCAGGGCCGTAGTGTTTCCTTGTTTCACTAGCCCGACGGGCCAGTACAGAAAAAAATTAAAATCTAGGCCTACCCCTGATTAGCATAATTTCGGCACCCAATCTAAGCGGTCGAGAACTAATTAACCCCGCTTCTTTCCACAAAGTGGGTTACACTTAAGTGACCACGGGGGGGGGGGGGGGTTCCTGGGACCCCTCCAAATTTGTTTTCGCGCTGGCCGCTTACGCGTGGGTTTTTCGCGCCCGAATTTTTTGTTAATTTCAGACTTTTAAATGCGCTTCGTTTCCATACCAAAAAAAAATAAAATCGGCCAAGGAGTTAATGAGTTAATTAGTGAGGGTCCACATGCGAACCCCCCCCCCTTGGGCACAACGGGAAGTCATGTGAGAATATTTTAATATAAGAAATAAGAGAACCGAGAACCAAAGCAAATTTTTTTTTGATGATATAAGTTCACACAATACAATTAGATAAACAATTATTAGTAACATTAAAAGAATTAAACCTTTATGTGCTGAAATCAAACAATTTTATCATGTACGTTGCCAAAGCGTTATGTACAACTCTACGGGAAAATGACATGGATTTTGCAAACCCCGTAAAAAATACAGGATTCCCTAAAAATGCTGGGTTTGTGTAAATATAAGTAATTAAAAAAAAAAAAAAAAATATATCACATAAAATAAGTTTTCAAAAAGTTTGATGTAAGCGCAAGGCTTTTTTGAATTTTCCGTCTTTGCCCATTTTTCGCGTGGTTTGAAAACAATGTTTGCCCTAGTTTCAGAGCCAAATAAATATTTCAGTTTTTATTGCTGATTTGGGGATGTCTTATGACCCTTCACATGTGGTATAAATTTGTTACAAAAATTCCCTCGGGAAAGTGGTCTTCCTTGGGAGGGGGGGGTCTCATGGAACCCCCCCCCATTGGGCACCAACGGGAGTGAAAACCCCTTGGGACTTATGTGTGAACATGTTTATCAGGACGAACGACGAACGAATAGTCCCCGTTCCGAATCGTTCGGATGGGCGAGGGTGGGGGACAATAAATTATCGTGTGTATCAACAGTTGTTTATGCTAGTGGCAATGCGGAAACGAATATTACTGCAATAATATCACATTACAAAAATAGTATTTCGAAATACACTTCTCGTGCTAGAGTCTTTTGTTGTTATCTAGGTTTCCCGGCGTTATTACTACGAATCGGGGTCGAGATTCGAGAAGGCTACCGGGGTGTATTTTTAATAACAGCTCAGCTCTAGAGCTTGTTATTTTAATAACATGCACCACTCGGAAATCGGGGTCACAACTAAACAGCGGGTCACGGTAATGGTTCTATAAATACATGTCCTGACAATAATATACAGCGGCGCGATCTGTATATATACTGAGGCAAACTTAAGATACAAATTTATGGTGTCAAAACTATGCAACCTATGTATGTAGAGAAAACATGAGCGGTATGCCACTGAAATAAAACTTTAATAAAAATTAATTGCTCTTTAAATCAAACATTTTCTTCATAAATGGAAATGACACAATTTACTTATTTTTTCCAACAGGCAAATATATGATATTAATCAGCTATTTGATTTTATACTGTTATTTTAAAATGGGTATGCAGAACTGCAATTCCTGTAGGGTAATTGCAAAAAGACAAAAATTGAAACAAATAACAAAAACCTACTCCATGAACATTAAGATTTGACCAAACACTGGTTATATAGAGGGTTTAACCCCCCCCCAAAAAAAAAAAAAAACAGTAAAGTATGTTTCATGTACGAAGTCAGCTTCAACCTCTTCGGATCAAGCTTGAAGAAGTATGTGTGACATCCGACGCCGTCGTTTCCATTGAAATCAAATGCTGCTCCCACAAATGTCGACATCACAATACACATAAGATAAGTACATAATTAGAAATATACTATAACACTGACGGTACCAGATCAGATTGGTTTATTTGTTTTCTCATCTTCAACCCTATGCAATTTGCACTCAAATGGCTTAAAATAAATTAGTGGTAAAAACACTGATAATCATGTAATTTCTTTGCACGAAATAATCAATTGTGCAAGGATGAATAGGGTTATAGTCTTTATTCAGATAGGCTTGGTTGATTTAATTCATTCAAATTTTACTCCAAGGATTAAATTAAATACCTGATATAATTGCTTCGTATTTAGCAAAGCATTAATCAATTAACCGATGGCAAGCTTATAGTTAATACTTAATAGCTTTATTCACTCGAAGTTAATGGCCAGGCAATCAATACAAACCATTTGGAATTTGGGTACCGCTCGTCAATAGACGGTGACCAGGACACGTGTTTTTAAATAGTTAAATTTAAATTGCCGGACAAATTATTCGTTATCAATCCAATTTTAGCAGGTTTTAACCAAAATATGTTTTAAACAATGTTATTTTTATTTTTATATTATACTCTAAGTGTATGTATGCTATATAATCAATTCGCTGATGGCGTTCGTAAAAAATAACAAGCTTCGCGTTGACTTGGGTTAAATCGTCGAGCGGGTCTCGCGGCATCCGGCCGCTCGACGATGTGAACGCCATCTAGCTCATTGATTCTATATATCATCTCAAACAAACCTGAGTAAAGTCAAGGGGGATAACATTTTAACACTTCAACGTGTAATTTTTATTAGTTTACACGCAAGGGATGGAGGCATTACAGATGATTAACACCAAACATATTAAAAGGTATAGGTCTTTATGATTATAACACTTTTGTATTCCCCTCATGCACCGGCTCATTGTTCGGGAAATTCAGGGGGGGGGGGGCCGCCGATATGACCTTATTGAAGTAATTTGTTCATCCGACTCAAGCTTGGCCAGTCGGGAAAGTTTTCAACAGGAGTAATTGACACACTGCTATACTAACAGTTTATTAATTTTCTAGCTAAATGTTCTCGGTTGGTTAGGAACTCAAGTTTGTTCCCAAAATTGAGCTTTGTATGAATTATTACATAAATTATGTATCGGGCATTACCTGCTCTTTGAGTCGATAATTCTTAGCTGCTTCTGGCAACGAAATTATCCTTGTGTCGATATTCTGCGAAAACCTATGTTCAACATTTGATCATTGTATTTTTTGCATGCCCTTCAAGTA
>JAMKCH010085029.1:0-41557 GCA_023653785.1 Ophioderma brevispina
CAGGCTCATTGGCAACACTGAAATTAACCTCTAGCAATACACTGTAAAGATTTAAAGAACCAATATTTCTAGAGCTTAAATGAAGTGAATAAACCTTGGAAACAAGCTTATTGCTATGCAGGCTGATGTGTTTATTGCACTAAAATAACAGAAGTTGATCCTTTGGAAGAAAATAGAAAAATAATGCTGATAGTGATCACTTTGTAAGCTTATTAGTGTAATGAACGTGTTGATAATCAAATGTTTGGAAGAAACTTGTAAATAATACTGGTGACTGCATGTGTATGTTTCCCTTGCAGGTGTGTGGTTTAGATACTTCACTGCACTTATGCTATTCAATACAGTGACATGATACTCTTTATATTCTGAAGCATACTCCTTCAACCTGTACATTTTCATATTCCTTCACATAAGCAAACTACAAAAAAGATAAAAGAACAAATAAATATACTACTCTCAGAGTAGTAAGTGGCTCAGTCATTAGTGACATGCTGCTTCAAATTCCCAAATGGCTCAGTCATTTGGATACATTGCTCTCAGAGTACCAGGTGGCTCAGTCATTTGGGACATACTGCTTTCAGAGTACCAAATGGCTCAGTAATTTGGACATACCACTCTCGGTGTACCAAGTTGCTCAGTCATTTGGACATGCTGCTTTCAGAGTACCAAGTGGCTCAGTCATTAGGGACATGCTTCTTCAAAGTCCCAAATGGCTCAGTCATTTGGATACATTGCTCTCAGAGTACCAGGTGGCTCAGTCATTTGGACATACTGCTTTCAGAGTACCAAATGGCTCAGTAATTTGAATATACCACTCTCGGTGTACCGAGTGGCCCAGTCATTTGGACATACTGCTTTCAGAGTACCAAGTGGCTCAGTAATTTGAATATACCACTCTCGGTGTACCGAGTGGCCCAGTCATTTGGACAAACTGCTTTCAGAGTACCAAGTGGCTCAGTAATTTGGACATACCACTCTCGGTGTACCAAGTGGCTCAGTCATTTGGACAAACTGCTCTCAGAGTACCAAGTGGCTCAGTCATTTGGACACATTGTTTTCAGAGTACTAAGTGGCTCAGTCATTTGTACATGCTGCTTGCAGAGTACCAAGTGGCTCAGTCATTTGTAAATGCTGCTTTCAGAGTACCAAGTGGCTCAGTTAGCAGTTACCAGCAGTTACCTGAGGGAAAAATTTATGAGAAATAACACCAACATTTGTCTATTTTGTGATCCATGTTTTATTCATCCAACTGACTTGGTAATCTGTAAGCAGCCTTTTTTATGTGACACACATTGTGATCCACATTTTAGTAACATGTGTACCCACATGAGATCTAGGAAATATCTTTGGCATACAACTAAACAAACAAACAAACAAAAATTAAACAATATAAGTTCTCTAAGGTTATATACATCATATACTAACATGCAATTTGCTGTAGAATTTTGGATGGAGAAGAGATTCTCTTTTTTTCTTCATTTCAGGTATATGTACCCTAACCCTTTTAACCCTGGAAGATTCTGTAAAGATTTATAACACATAAGTCATTGGTTTTTAGATGTCTTTGGGAAGCCATCTCAAAAGCCACTGACTTAAAGTCAGGCTTCTCAAAAGCCACTGACTTAAGGTCAAGCTTCTGAAAAGCCACTGACTTCAGGTCAGGCTTCTTCAAAGCCACTGACTTAAGGTCAGGCTTCTCAAAAGCCACTGACTTAAGGTCAGGCTTCTCAAAAGCCACTGACTTAAGGGGTCAGGCTTGTTTGGACACATTTTAAAGTATTTTCATGCTGAATTCAAATATGGTTATGAAAATGTGTAATTTTAGCAAAAACAAAATGAAAAACTTAACTCTGATCAACTGACTAGACAAATGAATGATGCTTTATATACTGTATGCAGTAATATTGTTGATATCGCTAATCCATGATGGCTCCTCAGATGCTTTATATACTGTATGCAGTAATATTGTTGATATTGCTAATCCATGATGGCTCCTCAGATGCTTTATATACTGTATGCAGTAATATTGTTGATATCGCTAGTCCATGATGGCTCCTCAGATGCTTTATATACTGTATGCAGTAATATTGTTGATATTGCTAATCCATGATGGCTCCTCAGATGCTTTATATACTGTATGCAGTAATATTGTTGATATCGCTAATCCATGATGGCTCCTCAGATGCCTTCGTCATCACATGGTAGTCTAACAAACTCACTACAGATGCAAAGTGCCACCCTGCCAATCCATGGCATAACACAGTATCAAACGTGAAAGCTGTACACGTATACAAACTCCCATCTTGTCGCAAAACTTCCATGGTCTTGTCCAATAAATTGAGAAATTGTAGATTCCTGGTTGATAAATAAAGCAGCAGCAATGATTTCCACTTCCAAGTGAGGTTGAGTTTCATCACCCACACATCATGAGTACTTTCTCATTGACACTGGTGAAATCATCCTCTTGGTGTATAACACAATAGTTGAAAATAGTTGTGGCACATATCAGGAACTCATACATGAATCAAGTACAGAGAAAGGGAGTCTTGAAGCATTCAGGAATCAAGTTATAAAATCATCCCTTAAACAAAATCAAATCTATGTTAAGTTTTGCTTGGAAATACACAAACCTCTTTGGACTTTCACATGTCCACTTATGATAATAATACAAGTTACAACACAGCTTGTACAATTAACATTGTATGAAAATGGCATTGGTATAAATACAACATATGACAAACAGTGGTTTGAAACCAGAACATATTTTCTGTCGGTGACTGTTTACAGGTATTGCAGAATTCAACAGTTACTTCAAATGTAAGTAGACGTCATTGCCATCAGTACCAAAATTCCCATTCACAAGGGCAAAGTTCAGTGAATCATATGAAAGAATGTACTTAGAATTTAAACTTAGTTTCCTAGGTAGCCTCTAGGTATGAGTTATGATATACCAGAATCCTAAGTGTATACAGAAGTCACAGTTAGAATTAAACTTGAAGGCTGGTATTCCTGAACTGGATCTAACTTTAAACCCAGGTTTAAACCAGGGTTATTTCTTCATAAATGGAACTTTTTTCTGTTAACCCGAGTATGATATAACAGGTGAGAACATTTCTCAATGATAGGTCAGACGGCCCATCCTTGAGGAATTTTCTCACATTTTCAGTTACATTCAGAATATGTTGAAATAAAAAAGGTCCATTCCTGAAGGACTAACCCTGGTCTAAACCTGGTCTACAGTTAGACACTTTGGCTGATAATCTGAAAGGGAGTCTAACTTTAGACCCAGGTTTAAACCAGGGTTAGTCCTACATGAGTAGACCTTTTTATGACTAACTGAAATGTGCCCTGTAAGATAAGAACATGGAGCTGGTAGTCTGTCTACAATGGCTGAATTAATGTCAGAGTTAAACACCCTGGATCTCTTGGGATTTAACCTTCTTATTGGACTTTGGGCTACTTCTAGCCCAGATTTGCTGAACAGCAGTTTCATTGTTTTAGCACAGTGAAGCTGAACCATTGCTAACACCTAGCGAGACATCGGCAATTCTGGCCGAAACCTGCCCTTGATTTTTAGACATGATGTCTCACCTTTATGTTATTTTTTAATGAAACTAACCCGATATCATTTGGTCGGCCCACAAAATTGCTGCATACCACAACAGGCCAATCTTTACCGTTAAATTTCTTGGTGTGCAAGGCCCAGAAATTGCCAATGTGTTGTGCACTTGGGCAAGGCACTTTACCTCGCTTGCATCTCTCCACCCAGGTGCAAAATGGGGAGCTGTTAGGAATATTGTCCATTGAGCACCGCCCATGGGCATTTGTAAAGCAGCTGACATATTCTAGTGGCAGCGGAATAAATGTAAAGCGCTTTGATACTTTGTGAAAGGCACTATATAAATGTCGACATTTATTTTTTTTTATTTATTTATTATGGACATGAAACTTGGTGGTGTCAATTGTTGATGCCGGGTCATTCAAGCCAGGTGATCGCAAAACCCGGGGACCGCCTAGTCTGTAATGATCACTTATCAATTTTACATAAAATGTGACAAGTGGGTGCTTATTAGGTAAGTTTCCTTGTAAGTTTGTTCTTTGTGTACATCTGACACAAGCCAGCCATTGTAGCTATGACTCTCTGACACAGAATGGAAACATCTCAGTTTACACACAACTAGTGTGGTCTCTCTATACACACTGCTCTCAACAATTGGCTTCCTTTCTTAAAAGTCATCTAATTTTATGTTTATACAGCAATGTACTAAAATCTAGGGATACAATGATATACAGTCCACATATGGGCATATTATCTTATGCTCAACATTTCTGATTTTGTTAAAAAATTGTCCACATTGAATAACACAGTTTTCTCTCCCATCCATAATACACATCACCTTGAGAGTGTGTTTAGAGTAAAAACAACCATCACATATACACATGTAGATGAGATCATGGTTTGATAGACCTGCTAAATGTAACCAGTTTAGGTACAAGCTGATCGGGACTGGTATAAAAACATATTTATGTGAGATTCCTACTGCCTGATTAACTATTTTGTAATGTTTTAAATACTGTGGTTTATGGTCAGATGGATCTCTAAATAAAACAAGATATATCAGAGACACTAATATATTTCTTGTGTTCAAAATGTGAATAATCAAATCAGAAGTTTTTAAACTTATTTTTTTACTATTTCATTTACTTTTCTCTTTTGTGGGGGGTAAATTTTTGCAAAATGTGACCAGCCATATCAAAAGGGTACCTTAAGGGTCCCGAAATGAAAAGTGAGATTTCTGTACCGTCTTAAAACTGAAACTTTTGCTTTAAAATTACACCAAAATCTTGATGATCAGATGGTTGTAATGCTAAATCCAAATTTGAAAGTGTCTCATTTGAGAAAATCATGTTTGAAATCACAGTGTTGATTCTTTTATGAAAGTGTGTCCATAGCAACAGACATGTTAACATTATTATATTAAACCAAATTTGGCCCAATTTGGTACATTATTGAATTGGTAATACCGCTGATTTTGCAAAAAACGAATTTGAATATCAATTTGCAAAGGAAAATCAAGTCAGAGGGACAATTTTAATTATCAAATTGTGCACATTTTTTGTGTGATTTTAATGTTGGTACCCAATTAGGTGGATGACAGACACTTCATAGGTAACGTTTGTTTGTAAATTAGCAATTCAACCTCTGATGAGCTTATGATATGACAGGCCACAAATTTACTAATGTGTGTTTATCAGTTGCTAATGTGACTACACAATACATGTCTGGTTCCCAGGGGTGCAGGACATGACCTGCTCGATTTGGGCATTTGGAATTTCCAAACAGTAATGTATGGAATTCTTACGTACATTTTCTACAGCAGCCAGTGACATTACAAAATCACCTCTTAAACCTTCGTTCAATAAATTTTAGTAATATCATTATAATTTTGGAATAAATTATTGACTTCAAAATCTGTTGTCGTTCGTGGATTAACCCCGCTGCAAAACAGTGATTTCCAATAACGGTAATTTAGATTTAAATATTCGTGACCAGATATAGCCTTTAGTCGAGCCTCCGTCCGATACACATAAGAGCGTCCTCCTACCGTTAAGTCTTTGGAATAGACTAGCACTTGGGTCACGCCGGATGTTGATGCCGAATTGAATTCACTCTTGCTGTAACATGACATGTCCTACCCCCTGTGGTTCCTTAGGTGTGCTTATCAGTTGGTAATGAGACTACACAATACATGCCCGATTCCGTGTGTTTATCAGTTGGTAATGAGACTACACAATACATGCCCGATTCCGTGTGTTTATCAGTTGGTAATGAGACTACACAATACATGCCTGATTCCTTGTGTTTATCAGTTGGTAATGAGACTACACCATACAGTGCTTGATTCCTTAGGTGTGCTTGTCAGTTGGTAATGAGACTTCACAATACACACCCGATTCCTCGGTCCAAGGGGGGTAGGGACGACAATTAAGTGGTATTCATAAAACTACATCTGAAGGTCCTGAGGTCTATTCTCAGTTGGTCCAAAAGTTTCAAATTGGGCTTTAGAATTATATTTAGTATGAAATACCAACTGTGTCGCTGTTGTTATTTTATTCTAAACACACTCCTGGATTCACACAAAGCATGAATCAGCTGATATTAGACAAATACAAAAAATTGGCTTCCTAAAACATGTACAAATATGAGCAGAAACATTTTCCCCATCTGTTATGACTTGGGACGCACTTTCTCATACATAAATTGCTTAGCCACTGGCACAAGTTTTCCATCAACTTCTTTTAATGTTCTCTTTTTGATGGCATGAAAGTTGTCCAATACAAAGTTATAGAATTCTTCTTCTATCTGCCAGATATCGGAAGTTTCAAATTGTGCTATCGTCTCTGGCGAAGGTGGTTTCTTATTGGAAGTTTTGCGTAGATGTGACTTGTGACCTGCACCATTTTGGAGAAAAGAAAAAAAAAAAGAAAACGAGAGACAAAATATGTTCCATTAGTGAGTGAAATGTTAGTTCACACACACCAGACAATACACACCTATATTAATACACAGAGTGCATGCTATAAGGTTAGAAAATGTGGTGTCAAACCCAATATACACATACCAAGGCTTGATGTTAACAAGGCCATAAGAAAGGCTTAGTTACAAGGCCATCTCCATATCAAAGGATTAGCCACAAGGTCATATACTAGTACTTTTTGTAAAAATGAAGATTTTGGACAAAATATTCTATCATATGACATAACTACAGCAACCTGGCCTGCAGATATAGGGTAACTGGGTCATTTTCCCCCTGGTCTCGGGCCTGTGACGTGCCTGGGAATGAGAGCAAACAGAGGCCCAAAATAGATAATTTCATCCAAATTAGCTTCCAGAGGCCACTTTGGGTTAACATTTTATTTTTTTGTGTTAATTTTAATGAAAATGGAGCCTTGAGTTTTTATCTCCCAGGCCTGAGCCAACTCTTGGTGGTCCAGAGAGCAACGAAGCCATATTTTATTGCATTATTTAAACTTTAAATAATTCTATTTATTGCTTTATGTGGATGGATAATCCCTTGGGGGGGGTTTTTTGGCTTGTTTGGAGTATAGTTAGTAACTATCAACTATTTTAAATTTAGTTTAAAAAAGCATACCAGGTGCTTACAACATTGAAAAATCCACTTCATGCTTGTTTTCTTATAGACTTATTGATATGGCCGATGAAATTTAAAATAAAATCCTGTCACAAATACATGTTTTGCATTTAAAGTGCATGTATATTTTTGTTTTTGACAATCCCCAAAATGTCATTGCACAATTGAGACGGCTTCCCGTTTCTGCTTGAACTCCCGTTTTTGGGACAAATGCCTCTAGAAAGGTCAAGGAACCAACTTCCCCAAAGTTTATTCCCCCTAAACTTATGTGCAACTCAATGTGAGCCCAGCAAAATGTCCAGTTACATTATCAAAATGTGAAATGTCAAAGGCTTACTTCAAAACAAACTAAAGCTAAGAGGTGCCTCAAATGTTGCCTAACACAAGTCCCACATTTTTAAATCTTGGAAAATGTCAGTCGGTTGGTTGGCTACTTTGAAGAGACTTTTGTGGAATCCTTCTACACAAATTTGGAGTGCTTCTTGGTCCTTTTTCATTGAAGCAACAAGTCCTGGCACTAATAATTGTCCAAAAACTCACTATGAGTCATGTTTACGCCTGCCTCCACTCTGAAATTCTAAGTTATATGAACTTTTATTATATTATGGCATAAGAGAGTTTCTTTGTGGAAATAAGAACTGCTATCAACCAGTAACAAAATCTGTTTGGTATTGAACCTGGGGGTCCATTTGTTAACTCATCTATATCTATGTGCATACTTTGTCCATGCCTGAGTGACCAATTTATTATCCCACAGCACTGTGTAACTGATATATAAAATAGGTCTAATTATGTAGAGGACATACGCATACTAGTAGAGCACGCGGGTTTCGCATGATTTCGGGATCGGACCCCTGGTGAGCATCTTCCACCTGTAGCTGACTACTCATGGACTGAATGGCTATGTCTCAAATATTGAAACCAACCTAATCAGCCTATCTAAACCTAAGGCTTCCTTGCAATAAGTGGGGGCTACCGGAATCGCTATCAGGATGCTACCACCTTTGATTCTGGAACAGCACCACAGGACAATGAACATCTCTTGGTCTGTTCAATGTAGGAGCAAACAAATGTACAAACGGACCTTGAATATTTATTAATCTTTTCCTGGAGATGGCCACGCCCACTAACTGGTGAAAAAAACCCATGTTTCCGCTTGGCCGACTCGAAACCACAACCTCCGTTTACTAGTTATGGTGGTCCCATAACCAATTAAGCTAACAGCCAGGGTTGGTAGAAGGAGTGATTGATATTATCTATAGGTTTAGGTCCGAAAGGTGTCTCTCGCTTTCCTACTTATGGCATCATACTGTAAAATATTTACATATACAAGTTATATTAGTTTTGAATTTGTTTAACTACTCTAGTTCTCCAGGCAACAAGGATGAATATGGGTTTTTTCAACCAGTTGTTGCGCTGGCCTTTCTAGAAAAGATTAATAAATATTCATCCTTGTCCTGCCCGGAGACTAAGTAGTGAAAATTTCAAGACAAGGACCCGTTACGGATTCAGTGGAGCAGCCAGACACTGTACCCACCTCTGGCTGGATCATATTTGAGCACCACTGTGTTGATACACATAAAAAGAATATATGGAAGTGAAACTTTGTAACACCCTACCTCATATCCAACACCAACACCGAATAGACCAGGGTTCTCAATTATAATTAGATGAAGGGGCTCTAGACTGCCGAACATTTTTTGAAAGTTTCCTGACTTTTGGGCCAAATACCCTGAAATTCTTATGTTTCCCTTTATAATTGTTAGAGCAAATCGAAGGCCACAAATCATAATGGTTGGGGGGTGGTTGGATTTGGCCTGCCGGGTCGCCTATTGAGACACCCCTGCCATCGACAAACTTAAACCAAACACTGTTCAAAATGTGTGCTATTGGCAATTGTAGCTACAAAGTTCACCATTGTTATTGTTGTTGCACCATTTTTGGTGTTGGTAACATGAACCTGGTTCACATTTGTATTATTGTTGTTGACCCTGTGTTCTGTTTTGGTAACATTACCGTTCAACTTGTATTGTTTGTTGAAGTCCATGTTCGTGTTGGTAACATTAACCTGATCAACATGCCATTGTTGTTGAACCAGAACCTGGTTTTTAAATTGTATTGTTGTTGAACCATGTCTGTTTGTAACATAAACCTAAATTCAACAATGCATTGTTTTGACCCATGTTCTGTTTTTGTAACATGAACCTGGTCAACATGTATGTTTTGTTGACCCTTGTTCTGTTGTTGGTAACATGAACCACCGGTTCAACATTGTCTTTTTGTTGAACCATGTTCTGGTTGTTGGTAACATGGAACCTGGTTTTAACATTGTTTGTTGTTGAACCATGGTTTCTGTTTGTAACTGAACCTGATTCAACATTGTATTGTTGTGGAAGAACCATGTCGGTTTGTAACATGAACCTGATTCAACAATGCATGTTGTTGAACCATGCTCGTTGTTGGTAACATTACCCGGTTCACCATTGTATTGTTGTTGACCCTTGTTCTGTTTTTGGTAACATGAACCTGGCAACATTGTATTGTATTTGACCTTGTTCTGCTGTTGTTGGTACATGAAACCTGGTTTTAACATTGATTGTTGTTTGAACCATGTTCTGTTGGTAACATGAACCTGGTTTAACATTGTATTGTTGTTGACCATGTTCTGTTGGTAACATGAACCTGGTTCAACATTGTATTGTGGTTGACCCATCCACCTTGTTCTGTTGTTGGTAACATAAACTGATTCAACAAGGCATTGTTGTTGTGGAACCATGTTTGTTGGTAACATGAACTGGTGTAACATTGTATTGTTGTTAGTTTGGTGGTTGTGTTTGTAAAGTGCTTTAACATATTATGCACCATGGAAGGAAAATATATGGCATGCAAAAACAAATCACATCGGGGTAGAAACCACCATGCATAAGGTCACCAACCCATAACACAAAACAACAGAAGGAGCATGCAATAAAATTTCATTTAAATGGTTTGCTATGTTTCATCGTATACGTGGAATCATTGTTGCAGAGGCCTGTGTTACATGATTCACGAAGGTTGCAGCAAGCAACCATTCAAACCAAAGTGACTGTGTTTTGTCTGTAATAAACACTCCCTCAATCCAGTGATTCACTGAAGGTTGCCCAGCAACCATTCAAACCAAGTGACGTGTTGTCTGTAATATAAACACCCTCACTCAGTGATTCACTGAAGTTGAACGAAGAGTCTTTTAAATACATGTATTGGACCCCATGAGGATGAGGATGATGATGATGATGATGCCATCAGGAAATAATCACAATAATTCGCTTCCTCTGGGGGCTGCGGATAGGCGCACACAACTCTATCAGACACTTAGGAGGTACATATTCTCCCTTAACGTTACCCAATTATCGCTTGGGTCAACGGAGCAATTGAGACTAAGTATCTTGCCCAAGGGACAAACATGTTGACAACGATGGCTCGAACTCACAATTTGAATGGTGAATGATCATGAGTCCGCTTCTTTTCCACTAAGCCCCACATGCTCTCATAGAATATATGGCATGCAAAACAATGAGCTCTAAATCACCATTCAGTGACCACCACAGCATAAGTCACCAAACATAACACAAAAAATAGTAGCACTGCAATAACAATTTAAATGGTTAGGCCATTTTCATCACACTCTTTCTGAGGTTGAAGTAATAAGTGACAAAAACACCACAATGAAGTTCATGAAGGTTGCAAGCAACCATTCATGGTGAAGGCGGCATGTGTGATAGTAAAATGATTCACTGAAGGTTGCAGCAACCATTAATTGTGAAGGTCGCGACCTGTGTGAATTACATTGTTCACTGGAAGGTTGACAGAGCAACCATTCATTGTGAAGGTGGCACTGTGTGAATTACACTTGATCTACACTGAAGGTTTTTTTTTTTTTAGGCAAACATAATGTGAAGGTGGCAGCTGTGTGATTAAAATGATTCACTGAAGGTTGCAGCAACCATTCATTGTGAAGGTGGCACTGTGTGAATTACAGCTTCACGGAAGGTTGTAGCAACATTCATTGTGAAGGTGGCACTGTGTGAAATGAAAAGGATTCACTGAAGGTTGCAGCAACCATTCAATGTGAGAGCACTGTGTGAATTAAAATGATTCACGGCAGTAACAATTTTCAAAACCAAAGAGTAACATACGTGTCGTCGGTAATAAACACTCCCTAATTTTAAAAAAAAAATTGTGACAAATGTAAGAAATATTCGCAATAAAATAAAACACTATACTTAACAATCCGATTAAAAATGGTAGATTTACCAGCCTAAAACTGGTTAATGACCTATACCAAAATTTCACATTCCAGGTCATTTATTACAGCTAGTACAGTATATATATTTCAGCCTAAATTTGTGTTCAGTGTATAATTAGGGTTAAAAAAGGTATATTGAAATTTTACAATTGCCATTAAAAAAACAAGAAGAAAACAATGACGAACATGTGCGAGTGAGTGACAATTTTTCATTTTACTCACAGCTGTTTCAAAGGGTTTATTAATTACACCAATTGTATCATATTTTACTTTGGGGTGTGGCATGTCACTTTTGACGTCCTTATGTAATGTGTGTTAAAACTTAATTCCTATGCAAAATTATATCTAATTATATGGTGATTCTTTTACAGCATTGCTATTGGTCCTATTCTGGAAAGGAACAGGTATTTGAGCAAGACCCGTGTCCAGATCACCAAGATACATGTTAATGTTTGAAATGACATGCTCTAGTTTAATTATCAAGAAGAATAAAAATACATTGTAGAGTAAACAACAAATAACCTCTTCCCATTCTAGATGAATCAAATAGTGGTTGAAGGGGGATCGCCCCCAATTTAAGTTCTATAAATTTTTCATATTGATAGAATGGCCTTCACCCCAAAAACCCCATCATGTAAAGTTTCACACTGATATTCAAACATTTTGAAGTGAGAGTAAAAACATGATTTGGTAAATGCCCCGTTGAGTACTGTGTGAATATTAATATTGCCAACCAAAATAGGGCATATTTCACTCATAACATCCGAAACCAACGTCACTTAGCCCTAAGATTTCACCGGGTAAATGAGAAGAAAAATAGTAGCTTTTCTTCTGTACCAAAATTTTGAACCACTTTCAGTTTTATCTAGGGTCCCGGGGACGAGGCTATTAGTGATCAGACCATGGACCTTTAAAAATCTATTCATGGTTAAATGGCAGGAAATGCATTCTAAAAGGCATGGCCAGTAACCAGCAAGTTACAGAAAACTGCAGCGCTTCAATGGCAAATTCACTAATTGCTTTTATATGCGATTCATTATTGTGTAAGGACCCCTCTGAAACAGCCGTGGAATAGAAGAACGTGCCAAAAGGTGAGATTTGTGGTGATTTGAATAGCAACAAATATATTTCATTACCATGTTTGAAAATGATCAGTAGCCCCTTTAAACATGGACGGCAAGGTTGGCTTCTAATACCATTAACAAAATTTGATCTCCTCGCGTGACGCCTACTAGCATGTAGTTGTTTACCAGGTTTCGTTTGGCGTGCTACGCAAGGACACCGGCTGCCAGGTTGCCTGGAAATACCATATAAAAAATTAGCTCATCTTACACAGGATGTGGTTTAAGGGATTTCAATCCAAGAGGCTATTCCATTAGAGGAGGAGCAGAATTCATAGGGGCCTATTTAAATACAATATAAAAATAATAGCTCATCTTACTACAGGATGTTGTTTATGTTTCAAATCCAATAGGCTATTCCATTAGAGGAGGAGCAGAATCTCCGAGGGGACCTTAGTTAAGGAGTTCGTTTCATCCCACTACAGAAAAGGTTTGACAACCTTGGTAGTTAGTATGGACCCTCTACATCAATGATAGGGAGGTAGTACTCTCAAATTGCTGTATCACTTTTTCATAGGGGCCAATTTAAGTACCACAGGGGTCAAAACTTTTAAGATGCCCCAATCCTGTTGAAATGTACTGCATATTGTCCATCAATCATAAGGATTCCAAAAAAATGTATAGTTTGTACCACCTACGGACCATTGGTTTTGGAGTTATAAGTAAAATGGCTAAAAATGGTAAAAAAGGGTTCACATTTCATTGTACACGGGGGTCAACATAAAAGTTATCTGATTATATTTAAATAATTGGGCAAATTATTGCCTGAGGTAAGAGGACCCCTAAAAGGTCTAGTTTGTATTATGTTAAATGCTTAATTACGGAGATTTAAGGGTCAAAGAAGGTCAACACCAATTGGGGATGTTGACCTATGACTATTTTGTCCCGTAACATGGTAACATCATGAAGATGTACAAACTATTCTTATTTTGACTCATTACGCTAGATGAACAAACTTCTATCAGTTTCAACAAAATTGGAGCAACTTCTCGTATTTTTGACCCCTTAAAATAGAAATTGACCTTTTTTACCATTTTAGCCATTTTTACCCTATAACTCCAAAACAATGGTCATAGTTGGTACAACTATATATTTTTTGGAATCATTAGTGACTAGACGGGACATATGTCATACATTTCAAAATGATTGGAGCATTTTAAAAGTTGACCCCTGTTGTAAACTTAAATTGACCCCTATTGAAAAGTGACACCACAATTTGAAGAGACTACTTTCCTAGCGTTGATATAAAGGATCCATACTAACTACCAAAGGTGTCAACCTTTTCTGTAGTGAGGGGTAAACGATGATGTTTGGACCTGGGTCCTAGCTCCTCCACTAATTGCAATCCATACTCCCCAGTGGAAAGCCGAGATGTAAACACAAGGTTAGGACGCTACCTAGCTGCAGTTGTTTACAGGGTTTTACGTTTGGCTTGCTCCAAAGCCCATCGGCTACCAGGTGCCTGTGATTTCCATACAAAAATATAGCTTCATTTTCTACAGGATGGCAGTTAAATCTGCATTTTTATTATTTTGAATAGCATCGCGTTGAAGCTCCGGAGAAAGTATTTTCTACGTGATTTTAGGGTTACACAAGACCCTTCTCTAAAATAAATTGGTTCCTTGAAACTTGGGTTTATGACGCAGTTTTTTTACCTTCATCATAAAAAACACTCTTGATCTCAGAAAATTAAAAAAATTTTGTGTTTTTTTTTTTCTTACACTACGGCAAATCAGAAATTCCAGAAAAGTTACCTCATCTGTGGAATGCTTAACTTCTCAGAGGGGTGTGATTTCAAATATGGTTATCCAATGGGTTATTCCATTAAAGGAGTGTGATTTCTACAGAGGGATGTGTTTTTAGGCTAGTCCATCGTAATCCATACTCCCCAGTACAGGGCTTAAACAGAAACTTCCACCAACGGGGTGTTTGTGGGATTCAAATAGGGTGATGTAATTGGGTATCCATTCAAAGGGTGTGTTACGTCTACAGAGGGATGTGTAGTTAGGCTATTCCATCTGTAATCCATCCTCCCCAGTACAAGGCTTAATCAGAGATTCTACAAGGGGTGTAGATTGCAAATGGGTTGTTCACAGGGTATTCCATTCAAAGGGTGTATACTTCTACAGAAGGCGTGTATTTTAAGGTTATTCCATCTATAATCCATACCTTTCCTGCAAAAGGTTTTTCAACAGGGTGGTAGAGATTTCACTATGAGCTACAATACGCTCATCCACTGAAGACAAAGTTCAGTGAGTTCTGTATGAATTTACAGGGAATTGACCTTGTGTATTCTGGGTATCAAATATCTACTCCAAAAACAGTGGCATATTTTCTTAATACATAGTGAATGGAAATTATGACCTGTGCCATGGAATGAGGGGAATATCTTGGCTCAGTGTCAGTTGGAAAGCCACGTTTGAGAAATGGAAAAACCACTGTTTATAATTTGTTTATGAGAGACAATCATGATTTGTCATTTGTCATTGACAGTTGTTAAAGAATTAAATGATCATGCATGGAATGTGTGTGTTGTAAATATAATTAAGGTCCAGAAATATTAAACAGGCCTATACTTTGGTACATACCAACATTCCACATCTGCGAGAACACTTCGTAGTTTAAACAATTTTCACTTGCTTTTAAATATGAATTCACCAAGAATTTGGTTACTTTCGGTAAAGAATTTGCTTCTTTTTGTATGAGAAAAGTTATTCCAAGATGGTTCCAACAAAGGGTTCCAACAAGCAGGGATTTCATAAGGGATTTCTAATGATGATTGATGCCATATAGGAATTATCCCTCATAATAAGTTCAAGAGAGATATCAGGAGCTTCCCCACAAGGAATTCATCCAATGGTGGTTTTTTTGTACAGGTACGTGTGAAGCGTAGAGATGAACGTGGTTTAATTAAAAGTTATGATCACCAGCTGGAATTTTAAGAGTGTGTCAATCTCTACGATTACATGTACCTGTACCAAAAATCTCCATTGGAAGCAATGCATTGGGAGAAGCTATTGATATCTCTCTTAAAGTGTCCATCTCTGTGAATAACTAGTTCCCAGCACTCATGGGCGTGACCACAAAAGAACGGCACCTGAATCCAAAGTTTCTCTGGAGCACAATCGTAACCTTTTCTGGCGACACACTTCCATCAAATGTCCTTCATGGAAAGAATATTCAGGAAATTCATTAATTGATATTAATAATCAAGCTCAAATCCTTGATAGTGCCTAACTGATCAAATTCACCTGTCCTGGTAACTATGCTGTTTTGAAGAGGCATCTTAATTAGAATTTTCCTAAATTTCACTGAAGTAGAATATTTTTCACAATTTTAGTCAAACTTTTTATTAGAAATTTGCTTAAGGTGGTTTAGTAATAAACCCTTCCAAATCTTCCATGGGATGAAAATACTCCCCTCTGGCACGTTTTACTGGCTAATCAGCCCCACATAGGGCAAGTATCATACAATCCTTTCAACATAAAGTCCCATGCTTACTTGAATAAGTTTGGTCCATATTTCCACACAATGATTAAACGGAATTAACTTTGCCAAACCAATACAGCTGCAGTATTACTCTGCACCAGGCCCCTGCGATACTTTGGGTTCATCATAAATAGGCAGAAAAATAGCATCTTTTGTTATCTCCTTGTGGAAAGTAATCCGCATTACAAGCGTTCCACTTGAAACAAGCGCGCGCTGCCGTACTTCAGCAAGTACATCTGCGCAGTGAGGCATGCAATTTTGCCTGCATATTCTATGGCATTTGCAGTGCAAGGAGTCCGGCCTATTTGTGATGAACAAAGTATATGCTGCGTGTACTTCACACAGTGCATCTTGGTGTGGCTTTTTGTCTTCTGCGCATGATGCTTGCAAATCACACCCGCACTATCTATACCAATTTACAATGTGAAGAGTCTTTGCCTATTTGGTACTGAACAAAGTATACACTGCAAATACTCACGTAGTGCGTCTTCGAATTTTACAGTTGTGCCCGCACTATTCTATATCAATTCACCGTGTGAAGATTCCCTTGCCTATTGGGTGATGAACCAAGTATAGATACCAACCAGATTCTTATTCATGGTTTCACCTACGTAACCCATGAGTACCACCTGCCCCTATTTGCTAATGTACTACATGATTTTTTTAGCCATAGCACTGGTAGAGTGGTAGTAGAGCTTGAAGAGGGCTAGAGCTTAAAATAAATTTGGAAGCTGCATTTCAACCTGGTTATTTAAATTAATATTTTGATATACTGTTGAGAGGCAAGGACTTCACAGGGGGTTAAAGCTACTCCATGAATACTCTTAATACACATAAAGTCCGTTCATACTAGCACTGCGGCAAGGTGCGGTGCGGCAAATTACAATATTTTTTATCCCCTTCCGTCCGTCGTCGCCGATTGATACATTGAAAAGTGGCAAGGTCACTGCAGGTTATGTTTGGCTTCAAAACTGCGGTGGCCTGCGACAAAAACTGCCGTGCTGCACCTCACCGCAATGCGTCGCAAATAAAGTTAAATATGTTTAACTTTCTGCGGTGCCGCAGTTCAGTGCAACTCGATTTTGCCCAGTGTCTGTATTTTAAAACACACATCAATGGCAATGCCCTATGACTAATTAGTGCAAGAAAAGATTTGAAAATGATTATAAAATTATACCGGAATTCAAATTGGATTTTTACCTGTGTAGAATAAAAACAACTTGGAAACAAACTCATCGCACTGCACCGCAATACACTGCAAAACCTTCTGTGGTGCGGTGCGGTGCCGCACCTCACTGCAGTATCAACATCAGCTGCCGTCAAATTTATTTTACCGCATCGCAATAATCTGTCAATATTTTGAAACTTGCATTGCGTTGCCGCACCGCACCACAATGCTAGTATGAACGGATCTTCAGTGTGTACTATGCATTAGCTGCTGTGACAGACATGGAGTAAGCCGTGGTATAGGGTACACGGCCAATTTCTTCATGGTAGTTACCACACAGCTACCACCGAGTAGACATGGATTACCTACCCACTAGACGTACACTCGCTGGCCAGGATTCCGTGTATTTTTGCCACATAGAGGGATAGTGTACATACAGCGGCTGTCTCCACCGTCGTGGAGTAGCTACGTGGTTACACCGCCTCTCAGCGTGCGCAGTATTTTTTTGAGATATTTTTGGCATATATTTTTGTGAGATGGCCACGATTTGAATCATAATGATTTTCCTAAAAAACGTTTACAAAATGCTAAACAGACAACAAGTGTATAGCGCCCTCATTTCATGAAATCTTCATCCACTCTCAAAATGGCATTGTGATAACCGCAGAGTAGCTACGTGGTAGCTGCGTGTCTACTCCGGTACGTCTACAACCCAATACCCCCACCACCTTTTCTCCACCAGTGGGCAACAACGGGGTAGCCATTGGGGTAGGTACAGCACAGTAGCCACATCACTGTATATCTAATAACCATGTACTTTGTAAGCCCTTTCTTGCAGCTACTGCATAGCAATTAGCCCAGTGTGTACTGTGCAGTAGCTGCCACGGTAGACATGGTGTAGCTGCCAAATAGGTTACCACGTGAGTAAGAAAACGGCCGTGTACTCTGTGAGTAAGAATCTGGTAACGTAATATTATCATTCATTCTATAGGTAACAGTTTACTGCATACTTTAGACCCGGATAGACTATAGCTTATGGTTATACAGGCAAAGCTGCCAAGCAAATGGCTGTGACAATAATGGTAAATGGTTTAACAAAATGCTCACTTTCACTAACACTTGCTAAATCCTTGTTTCTGTTAATCAAATCAAAGAAATAATGGAACATGGCTTCACAGTTTCAGCCCTCAAAATGGCCAAACTTGAGTACACAATAGCTTTAATATGATGCTACTAGAGTGAGTATAGTATTGTAACCACAAATCTCCTAGGCACTTTCATGTTGTGCAGAATACCCCTCGTAGGCATTTAATGAAAAATCATCGCCGATTCCCGACTCATCCATCATTAAACACAACATTATTGGTTGCTGAATTAAATCGCCACGGTAACAGCTGGCCCCACAACCAGCCAGTATTAGGGACTGTGAATTTTTCATCAGATTCCACTTTGAAGATGAATGATTTTAATTTAGCGATTTCCTTGCGACTCAATTTTCTTGTCAGCTTGGATTTTTCAAATCGCATTTGTTTCATTAGGGTGGGAAATAACATTTGCCACCTTATTTTTTTTTGCGTGTGTATGACGTTAGGTTCTGATGGGTAATAAGACTCCTTGCTAAGGCTTACACATGGATTAGATACACAAGATAAATGTTAATATTGCATACACTGCCATGTGGGTTTTATAAGTTAGCTTTCTTGGAAAGAAGGCTTTAAGGCATAAAGTCTAAATTCAAAAACTTTTCATTGCAAAGTCTGTTCTGATACTTAAGTTAGCAACATACATGTGATGCTAATGTAGACACCTTTTATTGCTTCAATTTTGGATTACTAAACATGACGACATTGATATATTGCAATGGAATCTGCATCTGATGGTTTGCTTAGTAAATGTTGACATGTTTTGTTGAGTGTTTTGTTTTGTAGGCTATTCCATAAGCTTTTCACTATTTTATCCCATACAGATGTCACCCAGGGATAATGTAATGATTATATGACCAATATGTCTAGATTCCAAAACCTTGCATTCCAAAGTCTGTTCTGATAGTTAGTTAGCAACATACATGTGATGCTAATCTAGACATTTTGATTGTATCAATTTTGGAGAGCTAAACATGATGACATTGATAAATTGCAATGGAATTTACATCTCATGGTTTGCTGAGTAAATATTTTGTTAAGTTCTTTGTGTTCATAAACTTCTCATCCCCTAGAGATGACAATTATATGACCAAAATACAAAGTTTAAGAGGACACCATGGAAATGAAAGGAGGTACTGACATGCCAGATGGAATTTCCAATAGAGAGCTATGTGGTCCAGTGGATAGTGTTCACTACACACACACACACCAAAGGTTATGGGTTCGGGCCCATATGCGACAAACATGGTTTGTTCTCGAATAAGGTTCTTTACCTCAATATCTCCTCTGTACCCAGGTGAATACATGGGTACCAGCATTGTTCAATGCTTGAAAAGTGACAGACTCGTCGTGGTGGAGGATTAGTGAAACCCTCACAACAAAATTACATGGAGTCTGGCCCAAACGCCAAGGAAAGGGATGGGCTCTCCACACATGAACTTGCTCAGTACCTTACTCTCAAAAAAATCTTCCACAAGGAGATTAAATTAAGTAGTAAGTAAACAATAAATTAGGTTAAAAATGTTAGATATCCCAGTTTTATCTAGGGGGAGGTGCATCTTTAAGTCACTCCTACCTGACTATTATTAAAAGTCTGAATGACATACCTACACACTTGTTGCACCAACAACCTCATATTATTAGATTACACTGCTACCAGAAATGGTTTATTCTGCCACAATATTTCTATAACAACTATATCTACCCAAGTCAACTTTTAAGAACTAACATGCACAACACTCTCCATATCACACATATTTGATTATTTAATATTTCTTGTGTGTCTACTGGCTCTCTATAACAAAATCACTTGTCTCATCCAGGACTTACCTCTTTATTACTGTGCCTATGTCTTGTTAATTTAGGTCTGAAGTCATCTCCAAATCTTAAGAAATAATAGTACGATACTAGTCTGTCTAGAGGTCTTCTGATAATATTAATATATAACGGTTGTTGTATTGAACCAAAACTGTAGAAATGGAAAAGAAAGAATAGGAAAGAAAATATTACTTGAATGCTCAATTCTGCAGCAATAAATTGTGACGAACAATTTCAAAACACCTTGTAAAAATGGAAAAGAAAGAATGGGAAAGAAAATATTACTTGAATGCTCAATTCTGCAGCAATAAATTGTGACAAACAATTTAAAATACCTTGTACTGTGGATTGCGGTATTTTAGCAGTATAATGCGCAGCAATAAATTGTGACAAATAATTTCAAAACACCTTGTAGAAATGGGAAAAGAAAGAATGGGAAAGAAAATATTACTTGAATGCTCAATTCTGCAGCAATAAATTGTGACGAACAATTTCAAAACACCTTGTACTGTATAGTGGGATTTTTATCAGTATAAGACGCAACAATAAATTGTGACAATTTAAAAACACCTTGCACTGTATAGTGGGATTTTTATCAGTATAAGACGCAGAGTAAATTGTGACAAACAATTTAAAAAAACACCTTGTAGAAATGGAAAAGAAAGAATAGGAAAGAAAATATTACTTGAATGCTCAATTCTGCAGCAATAAATTGTGACGAACAATTTCAAAACACCTTGTACTATATAGTGGGATATTTTGGCAGTACAAGGTGCAGCAATAAATTGTGACCAACAATTCAAAACCACCCGTGTTACTGTATATGGATTTTTTGGAAAAAGAGGTCCATATGTACACAATCTGCCAAAAATTCTACAGGAAAACAAATTCTTTTTATTTTATGGCCTAACACTAAACAAATACCCAACCCTAAGGCCCACAAAGAAAAAAGAATTTGTTAGTTACATGTAGAACTTGGGTAGGACGTTTCACGATAGAAGTCCCACTGAATGCAATGAGGTATTGCCACTTCATTTAAGGCAGCACTACGCACAACGTCATACAGCACCATGATGGAATCACTATAAGTTCATGCATCAATGGACTTCGATAGAAATGTCTACCGAACTTTAACCAGGGGGGTACATATGGAACTCTGCCGACAATTTTTATCAGTATAGACGCAGAGTAAAATTGTGACAAACAATTTAAAAAAACACCCTTGTAAAAATGGAAAGAACGAATGGAAGAAACAATATTACTGAATGCTCAATTATGCACATTCAGCAGGGTTGGTTGAAAAACATCAAAATTACCAGGGGGATGAAAGATGGATGAAAGGCTAACTTGTCCAAAATGGGATGATTTTGAAAGAATTGCAGAATTACCGGGTAGGCGCGCGCCCCCTCCTGGATCCGCGCCGAGAAACAAACTGTTTTGTATAAACCTTTCATAAGGTTTTCGTTGATTGCAATTTACATTTCGAATAGGTGTTTTTTGGTATGGTAAATACACAGCTATGCATAAACCCCTATCGGTTGAAAAAATATGTTTGTGGGCTTTTGAAGTGTGTTTCTGATGATTAACACAAAATGGTGAAAATAATGCCTTTAAAAAATTCCCACTGTACAGGATACTACTTCTCTCAGTATGAATTTCCACAACATGCTAATGTCACAGGGATATCGTAAATGACCAATTTGACCAAAATGAGGTTTCCATGGTGTGTATAGAGCAGAGTACAATAACATTTTGCTATCTACACAGTATGGTCCTATGCCAAAAGGAATTAAGGTAATTAATCTATTCCAAGGGAATCTTCTCAGTCCTGAAGGTAATCTTGTCCAGCAGTTCAAGACGAAAGGTTTAGTCCCTCGACGATTGATGATAAATACACAGTATATCAGTCCAAGATATCACCACGATTATAATCTGTCCACAATTTGAACTTTTATTTTGATCTCAGCACTTTTGGCTCAAAGACGACAGTCCTAGAATAATTACAGCAACTCTGCTAACATTCGGAACTTATTATAATCTGGCACTACGGTACGTGATGTTGCTCCTTACTGCAGAGTAAAACTAGCTATCTTCTAGAAACTTGTTAGAAGTGGATGCTGGCAGAGAGTCCCTTCCAGTGATGTATTTAACTAATCCACAGATAGATTCCCCTTTCTAACAATAATCATTACATCTCCATCCTCATGACATAAACCTAACCTTTCCACTAGTGACCAATCAGAATTATCACCCGAATACAAATACTCAATATATAACTTTGTGGGAAATTCCCCTGGCTTACAAATGTTGATTCAAACAGCATAAACAAGTTTCTTAGTTTAGCATCCTTGGGGATTCCCCCTTCCCCTAGTTTTGCAATATCGAAACGGTGCACTTAGCCAAAACAAAATAGGGGTATTTCCCTTAGCTTTTATAGTAAACAAAGTGCTTTTCCCGAGAATCTTTTCTAAAAGTAAATTGAGAAAATAATATTTTTTTAAAGGTTACATCAGAAAAATGGAGGCCATTATAAAATAAATCCCCCTAACAGAAAATGTGAATGAAATGAAAATTTTCCAAAATCTGGTTTATACCTTTAACCAATTTTGTGGTTAATATTACCATACAGGTTACACGTGCAAAAGGTTACACTTCGATTATAAGTTTTGCATGGCTGCCTTCAGGTATATATTACATAAAGTTGTAATATCAAATTCTCTGAAAACAAAATTTCGGCAGCTCTGGACAATGGCATCTGCCAAGACTTATTCGTTTCCTGTGATATGTCTTATGTCCAGATTGTAGTCTTGTAGAGTTACAAATCCAGCAGGTTAAATTCTCGTCAGGTGGAGCTTCTAATTATCATCCCTTAACAAAATAATCAAAACAATCATTATTAAGTATTGTGGTCAAAGTGCTTTCCCCGTGAGACCTCTTTTCTCAAATAAAAATGAGAAATAATATTTTTAAAAGTTTAATCAGAAAAAAGGGAGGCCATTATAACAATACTTTCGAGGCGACTAGACGATGACAAAATTATTTGGTGTGTATTAGGGAAAAAATAGTGTCTCAGAAACCGCAAGATTGTTTATTAAATGGTTTTTAGCGCATTTTTTTTGTTTTGTGACTAACTGTACTCAAGCAGTGTCAAAAAGAAGAACCACATAAAACTGAATTAAAAACTTATCTTGCCTTCCAGGGAGGGTGAGAATGATTTCTAGAGGTTAGAGATTTAAATTACATCAGCAGATTTAAATTTATATCAGCAGCTATAGGACAAATGACTGTGTTGTGAGGTTCAATATTAATAAAATACAACCCCATTCAAGTTTGATTACTACAGGACACCAAAAATTTACTCGGCAATCGATTATTGCTAAAAAACACTGTTAGAAAGTGATTTTCCTCAACAGTCTGCCAACAATGGCATCCTACACCCCCTGTGTTGCTACTGAAGAATAAACTTTCACTCTGCTCTATGAGGGCAACATGCCTAACTACCATTTCCCACAAGATGTGGGTAAGGGCAAGTGTGAGATTTGACCACCACTCATGCTCCTGGAGTATGGGTATGTGACACCGTTCCGAGGCTGAGCTATTCATTATATGATTGCTGACACCAATAGCAGTAGGGATTTATTCATAAAGGTTATCAAGGATTAGAATTGCAAAATCTGGCACACCAATTCTCGTTGGTCTTGTGGTTAGATAGTTCACCTCATGATACCAGTGGTCTCGGTTCGAATCGCGCTGATACCTTTTAAAATATTAATATTTTCATTATTTTTTCAGTGTCTAGAGGGAGTCCAAAATAGATAAGAAACAAATTAGTGCCCTTTGAGATGTAGGACGGAGATCTTGCTCCTGGAGCATGGGTGGTGGCCCCAAAAACTACCGCGTGCTGGGAAGATACGTTTTGGTGATCTGGCCAAACAAAAAAGGGGTGGTGTACACAATGCATTGCCCAAAGATTGTTCTACATAGAGAACTTGTCCTTCACAGATTAGTGTCGGTTAACCCTACAGTCAGTCAACATTACATATTTGAGATTTCGTCCAAAATATGACAGCAATCAATTTGTTGTCAACACAACTTGACATATCTGGCAAATCAAGGAAAGACAATTTTGTTTTGTTTTTGTTATGAGTGACAAAATTCGTACTTGATTCATTGGACATGTCTCAGAAAAGTACTTCTGTTGTTGTTTTTTTAATGTAAAGTTGCTACCATGGAGAATGGAGTTGAAGGATGTATTCTTAAAGGAGCATTTCATGATCCATGGTCTTGTCCCTCTAGACTAGTTTTTAAAAAGTTGATTTTTTTCCCATACCTTCTGATCTGCTAACCTTAATATAGCATGTACATACATAGTCTTACATGTCCATTTGATGTAAATTTCTGTTTGAAAATTGACACAAATTGCAATACAGCAGAGTATGGAGTACTGTATAAATGTAATATTTGCTCATAACAAATATACACCATCAGAATCAATGGAAATTTTAGAAATAACCTTCTAAATCTATTGAACCATAAACTAAAACACTTGGTAAGATCACAAAATGCACATTTAAGAGTAAATTCTCACTTACCTTGCAAAATCTATAAAAGATACATGACCATGATAAAAAGCTGGCTTTTTGGCAGCCCAGTTAGTGACATTCTGTACACATCTCATCTGTCAAAATACAAGAAAAATATGATTAGAGGGTTGTTATTAAAAGCTTAAGCATCATCATTCACAGCTGTTTGAAAGTATCATTTATTATGATAAAACCAGAATATAACAACAATTACTGCTGGCAACACAGTTTTGACACCTGATTTGGAATATTTAGCCTACTAACTACATTCTGTGTAAATTTTACGAAATTTTATTGCATGCAAATATAATTTTTCTTAAAAATCTAGTTTTCCACGTCTTTCTATGGAGAATTGGCATATAGAGGGCACTATAACATAGAAATCATGACCTCTTTAGGCCTATGTGGCAAGATTCCCGCAAGGGATTTTTCTGATTTTTGCTGAGATGTCCTGACTTTTATCAGTTGTCAAAATTGTGTCGCCACTGCTTAAAATTGTTCTACAAATAAAAGAGACAATTTGTATGGGGTCAAACAGCTGTGCTATATACATGTACAATTTGAATGTTTGTTTTATTGACATTGTAATGATGACTACGATGATGGTCTCAATGATTTTGATGACGATGACGATGAGGAAGATAAAAATTACTAATAATAATGATGACAATGATAAAGATGATGACGCTGATAATGGTGAGGTGGTTGAGGATGAATACAATTGTCATCAGCAATGACACACAAAAACAATGACAAAATAAGCACTAAAATAATAACAAACGATAATAATAGTCAGATTACACTCTTGCATATGTTCCATAATAATCAAATAGTCCGTGAACAGCTAGGGGCAACTGATTTAAACATATTCAAGTGCATTTCAGAAAAAAAAATCAATTGAAATGTGATATGTTGGATGGTGATAAGATAATGCCGGTGCCCTGTATCCCTCTCTCCAGTGTTATGGATTATTTACAGGCGCATTAATCACATTAACATTCAGTTTGTTAGTGCATGGCACAGCGTGTTTACTGGGGAGTACTTCCATGCCTGGTATGTCATGCCTTCATATGCAGTTATTACAGACTAAATAGGTCTTCTTGTTTCTATTATTGAGTCCAATTCATAATTGCTGAAAGGGTTAGCAAATCCCATGAATTATTGGAATTGAGGTAGCAGTATTAAAGGTAGTTTGAGGTATTAGTACCTATATTATTATTATTTTAATGAATTTCTTTAAAAGTATGACTTTTACTAAATTTCAGACATCGTATTTGGCTTCTTCACATCATTAAAATGTGTAAGTCCTATGTTGATATTTAAAGAGGATAGCCTGATTTAAAAGTTTTGAGCTAGATTATCCTGATGAATGTACTAGGCTCATATTTGCCCGCAATGAAATTTTTGTAAAATACACAGCATAAGTCAGTGGTATAAATAATCGAAAATATGTCAAAATAGTTGCTGTTGATCCTTTGTTTTATTTTGTTTTCCTCATGATAAATGAGACTTTCAAACAGCTTTGGGACTGCTTGCCCGTTTCTCTTTTGGAGAAATGAAGATATCACCTAACCACTCACCCCCTTACCCCACCTACCAACCCAACTGACAGTGAACCAAAATGTTGATCTCTGCACTTTTAAAAATTGTTTTCAGATTACAAGTTTTGTCACTCTGTAATTTTATGAAATTCCAGTTGGACCCTATGATTGTTTTCAGCATTATTCCATGCAATTCCATAAGGCAGTAAGAATTAAATGTTTTTCCCCAGTCAGAATTTGAAATAGGCGCCTCCGGATTGTGATACCAGTGGATCGCTGTCATCCCTGGTTATGTTTTGAGTCGTCTGAAGTTGGAAATTAGACAATTAGTTCAGGGCGCATAGCTATATCATATGACAGCAGTAATGTTGGAATGTGATAGCGGTCCCCAAACATCTTCATGTCTCTTGGATAATGTGGCTTGTACATGATGTATGTACACATAATGTTTGCTAGATGTATAATTTTAATGATCCTCCACCAATTTTTGGTTTCTGAAATATTTGTTGAATTTACATGGATCATCTGAAAAGCAGATTGTTTTAACCCATTAAATTGATTGATACCATGCAGATAGGCGGGCTAAAAATGAGCTAGGTATCACCTGGAGGAAGTTTATCTCATGTGGTTTTTCTAGATCAGAATTTTATGAGGATAAGAATATGTTAGGTAAAAGGCCGCAATGCTGAACGCACCCTCAATATAGTGGGGGTTTATTTCCGGGGGGTCAAAAATTAATAAAATCATATATTATGTTATATATGAAGACAAATCAGATATCCTGACCGGCATGACCTAAGAATTAATCTTACCAGGTAGTTAAGTATAATGTATTTGATTTAGTTTTATGATACGAGGGTAAATAATTGTAGGGGTCAATTAAATGACCCCCTTATTAAGAAATAGTGAAAATGCTTAAAATATACAAAAATACCACAATTAGGAGTAAGTAATTTTGTTTAATCCAGACAGTCTTTCAGGGATAGTAGAGGGTCTGTTGAGGAGGCAAAATGCAATTTTGGGTGGCAAACCATGGAGGGGGGGGGGGGTGACTTCAATATGGGGCGACAATTTTATACCTATATGTGCCTATACAAATGTACGAAAATAGCTTCAGTGTGGGAGGAAATTTATCTCATGTGTTTTTCTAATCCAGATTTATGAGGAATAGATAATTTAGGTAAAAATCCGAATCCTGAACGCACCCCCTATATAGTTTGGTTATTTCTGGGGGAGGGGGGGTCCAAACATAAGAAAAATACTATATTAATTGTACATATTAAGACAAATAAGATATACTGAATTAAAACGGACTGTGTAGTGGAGCTAAAATTAGCTATCAGGTATTTAAGTATATGTAATTTGCATGTAGTAATAATACGAGGGTAATAAGTTGTAGGGGGTCACTAAATGACCCCTTTTAAGAAATAACACTGAAAATTGCTTAAAATATACAAAAATACCACAATTAGGAAGTAGTTTGTTCAATTGTAACAGTAAGTTTTGAAGAGCCTAGTATAGGTCATCTGTGGAGGTCTGGTGGGGTGGTAAAATGCAAGTATTTTGGGTTGCAACCCCAGGGGGTACTTCAATAAGAGACTTATATGTGCCTACCAGAGGATCCGAAGAAGGGGTCTTTGAAGTTTTATGTTGATATTAGAAAAAAGTGGCGTCATTGGTTTTAGATGAATGAATGGGGGTCTTGGGTGTCATGTTAGTCAAAATGGGGTTCCAAGTACAGGCCGTTGATATCCCCAGATATGGGAGCACCCCACCCCCCCCCCCGCACACACCCCACAACACCCACCACCACCACCACCAGGATGCATATACTGCATGGTCCACCTCGATTATCATTACAAATTTGGTTGCAAAACATTACCATTTAACTAAAACAATTGAAAATTGGTTTATGTTGTTTGGCACACCCCACTGCTTCATGTGAATAACCAAAAAGTGTTCGCGTGTGTGTGGGTGTGGGGGGGGGGGATGAGTTAAGAAATACTTACTATATAATACCATATGAGACCCCAAATAAATCAAAATAAACAACTTGGTAGTAACCTTACGAATCTAGTTTATTTATGTATTTAAAGCGACAAAATGAATTCATGAACAACTTGACATAATGAAAAGGACCCTTACTGAAATCACTTCTTACCACCAGTTTGAAAAACAATTTGGATTTTTACAGTCTGTAAAAACAGTAAAAACAGGAAAGAGTTTCATTATGTCAATTTTTATTATGCCCATTAGTCAGCTTTAAGTATTAAATGTTTTATGTAGTAATGATTATGACAGTGAATATATAAGCTGGTGGGGGGGGGGGGTAAAATGCCACCCCTAGTAAAAATCACTTGGAAAATTACTTCAAACACAACTACTGTGGTTTTTATGTAATTTTTAATCATGACACAAAAAAGTATTATACATAAGGTGATAATCAAAACTAATTTTATTTACTTCGCACGGATAGATAGGGGTCTGCTTCAGGAGGTAAAGGGGTTTGTGGTCCCTTTTACAAGACAAACATGTGATACAGCGCTTATTAAGGTCCAAAGCGCTTTACGCTAAAAAATGACAATTTAGCGTTAATATGGAATTGCCTTCCTTGAACCCCATTTTCACATTCAAACTGAACCCAATAAACACCCCCAAATTGACTTCAATTACAACCAATGACACCTTTTTTCTTCACAATATCAACATAAATCTCAACTACCGCCTTTTTTCTATGGAAAATCCCCCACCCTAAAAGTATTTTCGTACACCTGGTAGGCACATATAAGACAAATTATTATTCAAGTACCCCCTCCATGGGTTACCACCCAAAATATGTATTTACCCTTTGCCACATCACCAGACCTCCACAGAATGAAACTATGCTATCATCTGAAACCTACTGTTCAGGATTGCTTGAACAAAACTTACGTCCTAATTGGGTAGGGTTAGGTTTTCTTTCAGGATTTTCGGAGTAGAGTATTTCTTCATATTGGGGGGAGGGGGGGGGGGAGAGGGAGAGTAGTGACCCCTTACAACTTACTTTGCCCTTGTAATAATTACTACAGCCAGTACATATATTTAAAAATACCCCCAATATGTTTAAATTCTTGTGGGCCACTAGACGGTCAGTAAGTTTTATTTTGCTTCATATGTATAATTATAGATTTTGCCCCCCCCCCTCGCAGAAATAAACCCCATTATGGGGTGTTTTTTGCGTTCCAGGAATCGGACTTTTTTACTGAACATATATTTTTTCTTCATAAAATTCTGATCTAGAAAAACACATGAGAATAAAACTTTCCTTTCCACACTGAAAAGCTATTTTCGTACCCATTTGGTAGAGGCAATATAAGTCTCATATTGAAGTGCACCCCTCACCATGGTTGCCACCCCAAATACTGCCATTTTGCCACCTCATCAGACCTCCCCCAGACCTTCTACTACCCTGAAAATTACTCTTTATGGATCGAGAAAACAAATTCACAAAACAATACAAAACAACTATTTTTGTTATATTTAAACAATTTCACAGTTATTATTAATCAGGGGTCATTTAGTGGACCCCCTACAACTTATTTAACTTGGGTATCATACACATCAAGTACAATTATACTAAAGCCTGAATAAGCTTAATTCTTAGGGGCAGGAATTATTATTTGTATTATATGTACCATAAATATATGGATGTTTCTTATTTTTGACCCCCGGAAAATAACCCCCCTATATTGAGGATGCTTTCAGGATTCGGGCCTTTTACCTAAAACATATTCGTATTACTCATTTAAATTCTGATCTAGAAAAACCACATTGAGATATAAAAACTTTCCTTCCAGGTGATACCTGCTCATTTTTAGCCCGGACTAAGAGCAGTGTTAGGGATTCCCAGGACCAAAATAAATTGATGGATTAGTTTTTAATCCAGGGACAGAAACAAAGTACATAATGGCTTTGTCTGTCACAAACATGTTTTCCTGGGTAAGAGTATTACTTATTGCAGGATTTCTTCAGTGGGCGGGGTTTAATAAGCAAACACGCAATATATTGGTTGTTGCCTATCTTATATGAAGCCGATAATTAGATAGTGCGTCGGTCGCGCAAGTGTTTTACGCCCGCGTTGTATAAGGTTACAGCAGTGCACGAAAACTAGTAAGGGTGGTTCATTTTTTGACAGCGGGGGAAATATTTTTTCCCTTTGATAATCATTATTGAAATAAAAATATCTTCGGTGATTAAAACAAACAAACTAAATAAGAATGAGAATAAAAAGATAGGATTTGTTGTTTTGCCTATATAATTATCCGTGTAATATTGGATGGGCTAGTTCCCCCAATATTTATCGTAATATGGGAACTGCACTCCAATTGACACGGATATAGATTAGAGGAATAAAAGATAGGATTTGTTGTTTTGCCCTAAGTCAAAAAGAATTATCACATGCCCTCCTGAACCAATCACCTTGGTGATCTTCTTTGATGAAAACATATTTTAAAATGTGCAATAAGAGATTTTCCCATATTCTGGTTTGTTATATGAAAATAAAGCAATAATTAAAAAACACCTTTGTTTTCACTTTTAATTCTGCTAGCCAATACATGTAAAAAAATCTATTTTGTGTTCTAATCTAACGGTAGGAGTTCTTTCAAGAGGTAAGAAATACCCGTCCAGATTGAAAAACCTCTAATTGTGTATGTTCCCCGATTTTGCATAGCAAGGGATTTGTGCTGCAAGTACTTTACCCATGACTGCTCTACTAAGCACCGGGTCCGGTTCATATTCTCATGCGAGTATTGTTTTCAGCGTGCATTATTTTTCATGAATGCACAGGTTATCGATATAATGATGCACTGGATCCATCAGATATATGCACCGGCTTATCCACAATCACTACTTCTGTAGTAACTGAAATACAATTAATCACTTTTTGATATGACTTACGGTCATGTCAGGCACATTTCTGCATCCCGCCGAAAACTTTGTTGAATTCACAATCCTGGATCTTATGACATGATGCATTATAAGTCTTGGGTCCTGAAGTCTTCATGAAACTCAAAATGTATCAGTTTTGTGAACCCCTGGGGTCTTAGGACATGTTGAATTCACAATCCTGGGTTAAGATATGTTGACTTACAGTCCTGTTGGTTATAGGAAATGATTGCATTACAGTTTTGGGCTGCTGGGGTCTGTCTGGAAACTCAGGTTTACTGTATTAGTTTTGTTGTGACAGCCCCGGGGTTGTAGGGGACCCCCATTTTTTGGGGTTTTTTTTGAATTTACAATCCTGGGTAAGGGACACATGTTGAACCTTACCATCCTGGGTCATAGGGATGATGGGCATACAGTCTTGGCTTCTGGGAACTTATGAAATTAGGTTATGTTTATTAGTTTCGTGAAACAGAACCCTGGGTCTCGGACACAAGCCAGGAAGATATTTTGGAGCATTTATTTATACCACCATTGTCATCTTGGACACTGTCCCATATTACCACAAGAATTACCAAAGAATTTGATGTTGTGTTTATTAACGTTTGACCCTACCCACAAGGCCCACAAAACAAAATTGTTGTATTGGAGTAACAAGGAAAGAAATTTTCAAATCTAGGTAGGCTCTTTTTTTTTTTTAATAAGTGCATTTACTACCATCAAATCATTCCACACATAGCTATGTTATGTTATTAACCCTAACCGAAAAACGAGGATGACAGAGAGCCAACGAAACCGGGGTACCGGTCGGAAAAATGTTTTTTTTGTTGCATCTTGGCCGGTCAACAACTATTTTGTCGCGGAAGAAAATGGAACTCATTGCACCTAATTGCATCTGGCTTCCCGGAAAATGATGCGATGTTCATCATTGCATCAGGGGACGTCTTTCCGGAAAAATGATTGCGATGTTCTCCTTTGCATTGGGGACGTCTTCCGGAAAAAATGACGCGATTTTGCTTTTTAACGTTGCATCTCGGCCGTGTGCCCGCAGAAGGCACAATGCTTCTCATTGCAGTCGCCTACGCGATGTTCTCGTTTGAATCTGGGGACGCGTCTGTCCGAAATGACGCCAGTTTCTCGTTGCATCTGGGGGACAGCTTTCCGGAAAATGACGCGATTGGTTCTCATTTGCATCTCGGCCGTTGAAGGACTGTATGCTAATATTCATGTGCCGGGAAAAAGGTCCGAGATGCAATGAAACGCAAAATTTGTTTCTCATTGCATCTGGGTCATTAAAAAAATAGATTGCTTCTCGTTGCATCTGGGATGATGTTCGACAAAACCACCTGGTCCGGGTTAGGGTTAATATTGATACTTTTGACTCTTATTATTGAAATATTAAGAGAAGTTGCCAAAGTTACACCAGAACACAAAAAATATTGAGAAAATCGGTTAAAAATCAGGGTAAAAACCAACTTCAAAAATAAGATTTTTGAAAATCAATATAAAAAATTAGGGTAGGTATACTTTTGTACAGGGTTTGATTTTCAAAATTAGGGTCGGGCGGGTTACTCCAATACAACAATATTACTTTTGTGGCCTAATCACAAAATAGTTAACTGTATGGTATTTTCTGGTCTACATTTTACAGCCTTGTTAGGGGTAATATACATGACTGCATTCATTTTTTTTCAGTTGAACCATAACCAAACAAAACACAGGAACATTTTGATTTTTCCAAATGAATTTCTCTCAAGCTCCCCTACTTTTAGAATATTTTTAATCTAACGAAGCAAAACTACAACCTCGCATATTAACAGAAAAGCCTTGTCATACTGTGAATACAGCCACTCAAACACTGATCCTAAGAACCACTGGCTCAATTATTAGAATTTACAGGGCATTTGTTCCAGTCATGACAGTCAAGTATATCACATACAATTTGACCAGGCAATCCTTGACAAAATCCACCTACCATGGTCTTTCCCAGCTCAAGTTCATTTTCAGAGAATAACTAGAGCAATACAAGGTTAATGCCAGAGAACACACATGGTTTAAACTACTGGGATGATTGTGATGCATTAGCCCGGGTGAAATTCAAGAGAACTTGAACATCATTTGAATAGCCCTGGAATTATGGAGAATACATAATCTAGTGCTATCTAAACACTGCATCTCTTTTAAATAGACATGAATATTAAAATATATTGAGGCAACACACTAACACCACTAGGCATGATATGTTTGGTCCTATTTACACTGAAGTCAAGCAAAAGGGTTTCAGGCTTTGACAAGGAAGTTAATCGCTATAAAAACGGCTATAATAGGGAAAGGGATTTTTCTAATGCTGAATTAGTATTCTTCCTCTGGATTCTTCCTAGTATAAACTACTGGATAACAGAATATTTCACAATGATAATTTTGTTATCTTAACCCCCTGAGCACTGCCTGCCTTTCATAGAGCATTTCTGATTGGCTAATTACATCATATATCCAATTCAATAACCAGTCGAAATGTAGCTTGTGAATAGTTAAGCTTCAGTCCTATCACTATTCTTAACATGTTGCTGATTGGCTCAAAACCTCCCACAACTTCCATTGTGACCAATCGGCAGGCAGTACTCATGATGTTTAAAGTACCCTCTACTCCATAAAGTGCCCTCTATACCATAAGTACCCTCTACTCCATAAAGTATCCTCTACTCCATAACTGTACCTTCTACTCCATAACTATACCCTCTACTCCATAAGTACCCTCTACTCCATAAGTACCCTCTACTCCAGAGTACCCTCTACTCCAGAAAGTACCCTCTACTTCAGAAAGTACCCTCTACTTCAGAAAGTACCCTCTACTCCATAAAGCACCCTCTACTCCATAAAGCACCCTCTACTCCATAAAGTACCCTCTACTCCATAAAGTACCCTCTACTCCATAAAGTACCCTCTACTCCATAAAGTACCCTCTACTCCATAAGTATTATCCTCTACTCCATAAGTACCCTTTACTCCATAAAGCACCCTCTACTCCATAAGTACCCTTTACTCCATAAAGTACCCTCTACTCCATAAAGTACACTCAACTCCAGAGTACCCTAAACTCCAGAGTACCCTCTACTCCACGGAGTACCCTCTACTCCACAGAGTACCCTCTACTCCACAGAGTGCTCTCTACTCCACAGAGTACCCTCTACTCCACAGAGTACCCTCTACTCCACAGAGTGCTCTCTACTCCACAGAGTACCCTCTACTCCACAGAGTACCCTGTACTCCACAGAGTACCCTCTACTCCAGAGTACCCTCTACTCCACAGAGTACCCTCTACTCCACAGAGTACCCTCTACTCCACAGAGTACCCTCTACTCCACAGAGTACCCTCTACTCCAGAGTACCGTCTACTCCATAGAGTACCCTCTACTCCATAGAGTACTCTCTACTCCATAGAGTACCCTCGATTCCATAAAGTACCCTCTACTCCATAGAGTACCATCTACTCCCATAGAGTACCCTCTACTCCCATAGAGTACTACTCCATATAGCAGAGAAATACCAGTAGAGATCATCTACCATGTAAGGGCCCCAGACACAAGACATATACATCCTGACCACTATGCTTTCCAGGATGGTAAACCAAGTCGCCCCCATAAATTTTATGACTTCCACCACCACTGCAACTTCCAGATGTTTTGTCATGGCGATTGATAAAGAAGAGCAACCAGCAGCAAAATATTATCTGTTAAACATTTAAGCAATATAAATATTTATTTGGTCACAAGCCTTAAAGATTACATTATTATTAGCTCTTGCTGAGGTTTGATAGAACTAAGTAGGACAACATTTAAAATTAGATATCAATTGAGATGTTTTGACCAACTCCAGTTGCACTAAGGGACGTGTCAACATGTTCATCTTACTCCAGACATTCCGAAAATACTACTCTCACCTCACATCGACATCTTTGAAAGGCACCTAAAACACTAAACTAGCTCCCACGGCTTTTATCATAAATAGCTCTAAATGATAAATCCCATTTTTATGGGTTTTCTGAAATTTTCATTTTATTTTCAAAAACAATATTATTTCTCTTGAGCACCAAATCATTGTATCCTCACCTCTGTTTTGCTATTTGGTGTATTTTATTCATATACTGTTTTCTGTTATGATTTTTGTTCTGTGCAAAGCTTTCAGATTTTTTTTTTTTTTTTTTGCATCCAACACGCAAATTATCTACATGCAAGTGTAATGGAGCACACGAGCTAGTGGGCATTAACATACCTGGCCATTTGCAATTCCATCTCACTAGCTACTCACCTAAAATGACCAGGTTTGCACTCATTAATCCTCATCAAACCTAGATTTAGACCTAATTCAAATATGATCATGACAATACTCATCATTAAGGGTATGCAAATAAGTTCAGTTCCATCCTGTAGTTGTTGCTTACTCTTAATCTCTCTCTTCCTCTATCCACCTCCTCCCCTCTCTTCTCCCATCTTATATTCTTCTCTCTTTCTTCCCTCCATCACATTTCTGAAAATGGTATATGGCTCTTTACTGAAATCCATTGAGTTGAGAACTGCTCCCACCAGTCAGCCAGTGAAGTGACTGTGAGTTGTGCATCTACTTTTAAGGCAAAACTGAAAACCCTTATGACAAACATTCAAGATTTTTAAACAACTTTAAAATAATATTGACTGCGTTATTTGATTTCTTGGCATATCTACTTCTAGGACTTCACTAATTCCAGAAAAGCAAATGTGTGAGAAGACCAAGAAAAATAAGGGGACCTAGATTATGGAATATATCCTTGAAAGTTTTCTTATAGCCAGCTTCTTATTACGCATACCAAAAGTGTAAGCAGAGCAGAACGATAGCCAGCAGCAAGCAGCCCAAATTGACATTTTCTGATTGAAAAACACTCTCCCAAAGATCTATGGCCCCAAAATAAGCTCAAGGGTGCCATATGCTTGTAGTGCAACTTAACACCAGCTATTTAAATAAGGGTATTGACGTTCCTTACTTATGCGAAGATGGACTACCGGCAGCCCTACAACGTGAGCACGAGTTATAGCGGCTTGTCTATTACCACTATCATCAAGCTGCTTCATATTCCACTGCCTAATCCCAGCCATTTAGTCAGTGTGATACAGGGTGGCCTCAAATGTAATAACCAAACCTGATTCCTGATCTTAAAATAAGATATGAAAACCCCTTTAGATTGAAAATGGTTTCCCAATTTGGGCAATCCTTTATGGATATCAGGTAAAATGATTCATTTTTAGTTGCAAGTGTTGAATACATACACAATCTAAGTCTTCTGACTTAATTACAAATAGGATGTGGTTCACCCATCACGAATGGACCAGATTCTCAAAATGTACATCTTTCATTTTAGCAGCCTGCAATAAATACAATGAATGCTGAGAGATTTGCTATCGACTTTACAGAATATTTTTAAGTGGCCAACGATGGGGAGTCGGAAAAGCCATCGGCTAGCCAGGTCTAGTAGGGTCACAGTATTATAGTAGTGACCATGCAGACGTGTTGGCTGCTTACATGCATCTGTTAAGTTTACACAGTGAGTTATAAAGGAAGTTGTGGGGTATCGGTGTCTTAAATTAAATACATAAAATTTATCTTCATTAATTCAAACATAGAACTGGGGATTCAACCTGAATTAACCGTCAAGGACATTGCATTAGTTGCATGGTAGTTAACGGTACATGCATTATTCTTATTACAAAAAATTGTTTTATTCATTGACTCAGTAGCATTAAGATTTCAGCCAACCATGACATTACAAATTTCTGCTCAAACAAATCAATCTATATTGACAAAAGTTTTGTTCAAGTGTTGATGGAGCTTGCTAAATGAAAAATTTTAAAATACATATGTCTCGGACGATTGTGCCACCTGTCAGGGCGCTGCTTGGCGGTTTTGTGATGTTAGGCCTCATATTACCTTTGACCTTGATATGTGACCTGTACCTAAAAACAAATGAGGGTTTGTATGTAATCCCATAAACCACAGTTTGGTCCAATTGAACTTCATTTTCAAATTAGTCCATTTTACATTTTCAGCATATATTACAAACTTCATCTCACATGACCTTTGCCTTGACCTTGCCTTGATATTGTGACCTTGGACCTCTTCAACAAATGGGGGGATCCATGTTGCCACCTGTGATCGCCAAGTGGGTTTAAATCCTATCAAGTTGTGATATTACAGCACATATGTTACCCTTTTTTAGGACAACAACAACAGACATCGACAACAATTGACATCAACAACAGGGACAAAGTGATCCCTTATGTGTCTTCCTGCCTCCAGGTGACACAAAAAGTAGTTCTTACATCACAAAAAAATTTAAAATCTTTTAGCCACTGGAAATATAGCAATTGACCTATTGATAAGGCTTTTTGAACAAAGTAATTTATGATAAATGGGTATTTCCAGGACAACTGTTACGTACTTCATTGAGGAACAATGTTCAGGTATATCCAAGTACAGAGTGTTAATCAATTCTGCCGAGCACTTGACTTGGTCAGCTGTAGATATGAGGTGCAATAAGAAAAATCAAAATTTTCGTGACAAGCTGCAATATGGAGGGCAGGTAACTGGAGGAAAACATCCTGGTGCCCAGGCCTATCCAAGGAGGCCTGAAAACATGTGGCAAACCCAGATATAGCCCAATTTGGATAATTGTTTTAATATGATATGTTTTTAGAGTAAAAAAAACTGAATCAATGGCAATGCGCATCATGCTTGGTGCACAGTCATAAAACACAAAGGATTTTTTTTAAAGGCACATGGATTAGTTCCGTGAACAACATACGAAATTTTTTGGGAAGGATAAAAGAAAGGCCCCATACATTGTCTCTGTTGATCCAGGTTAAATTAATTTAACTATTTGAATTATATATCAAAAATATCGTGGTTGCATTTCTGGTGCCGGTCTCACGTTTACAAAAGTATACAATATAGACAAAAATCAAGAGTGACACACTCCGGGGGGGCGGGGGGGGGGGGTTGTTTCTCTTTTTAATTTAACTTTGTTTTGAACAGGCGATGTATGCAACGTACATGGGATTAGCGGTGTCAAAAACAGCCAATGTGGAAATAAAACAAGGTATGTTTTTTTCTGAACCCTAAAATTGTGATGGAGTGTTGTATGATATATGTGACACTAAAAATAAGAGAGATCAAAATAGTGTAAAGCGATGAAAGGTATGTAATAAGGGTTATGGTATTCTAACAACAAAACCAATGCGATTGCTTAGTGTTTAGGGTAGCAAAAAGTGACAAAAATACTTCTTTAGCCCTAAAGTCGAACGAGAGGCATTCAAAGCATCGCTTCCTTGGTTTACCGGTCCGAAATTGCATCTCATTGCATCTCGGCCGGCAACATGAAACTGGTTTTATTGTCGCGAACATGACTCTCAAGCTTTAAATGCATATGGACGTCTTCCTGGAAAATGACGCGATGCTTTTAAATTTGCATCAGGGACCGTCTTTCGGGAAATTTACGCCACTGCTTTTAAATGCATGGGACATCTTCCCAGAAAAGGACGCGATGTTTTTCATTGAATCTGAGGAAAGTTTGCCCGCAGAAGTTTGACATTGGCGCAATGCTTCTCAGTGCATCTGGGGAAAGTTTTGCCCCGCAGAAGATCGAATTTTGCGCAATGCTTCTATTGAATTCTAGGAACGTCTTCCGAAAATGACGCGATTGCTTTCATTGCATCTGGGAACACAGTCAGTTTGCCGCAGAAGATCGGAAATTGGCGCAATGGCTTCAATGCATCTCGGCCAATTTGCCCGCAGAAGATCAAAATTGCCGCGATGCTTTTCATTGCATCTGGGACAGTTTGCCGCAAAACACAGAAGATCGAAACTGGCGCAATGCTTTTCAATTCATCTCGTGCCGTCTTCCGCAAATGACGCGATGCTTTTCATTGAATCTCGGACATTTCGCGGAAAATGACGCGTTGCTTTGCATTGCATTGGGCCGATTTAACGGCTTAGTATTGCAAACAACAGTAGAGCAAGTCAGTCATACACAAACTATTTTGCATGAAACCAATATGCTTCCTTTTTCAAAGTTCAACCTGCCGTGGCCTTTCCACGTGATTTCTTTAAAAAAAATACAATCCCAGCCTGCCGTGGCCCTGCCACGTCGTGGTGATAAAAAAAAAGCGAACAAACCGGCCAAAATTGAGGGTAAGTCTTTACAAAGCCTTACGGCCTAGGCATAGCACATTTTTAGCCAAGAATTACCCTCAATTTTGGCGGTTGTTCGCTTTTTTCTTTTTTATAAACCAAGACGTGGCAGGCGCAACGGCAGGTGACTTGTATTTTTTTTAAAGAAATAAATGTGGCAGGGCCACGGCAGGCAAAACTTTTGTCTTTTTTACCATGGGGGAAGAAAACTCCTCGTACTCCTAGTGAGGATTAAACAAAACCCCAGAAAATACCGCATCACCACGACTAAAACTTAAGCCCTGCGAGCCATAAAGACCCAGGTCTTTGCAATAATAAAGACCTGCTAATTCCCTGCAGGCCATCAAGACTGCCACCCTAAACCTAACAACTAAAACACTAAGCCCTGCGGCCATAAAGACCCAGTCTTTGCCAAGAAAGACCCGCTTACTCCTACCGGCCATAAAGACCCGCGTCCTACTTTTAAAAAAAAGCTAAACGCACTTACCGTGTTAGCGGGTGGGTTGTGATGAAGCGGTAGAGCCTCGCCACAAAGCAGCGGACGCTCGTCTAACGGTAAGCTAGTGAGTTAGCTAGTAGTAATAAAATCGTTTGCGATCAAATCGGTAGATAAAATCGTGCGATCAAACCGGGTGGTTAGCATCCTCACTTCCAACCGTTATGTCTACACCCAAACATTGGCGTTTCATGGGGCCACGGGTTTTCAGGCAACAGGGAAGCCCAATGGATATAGTAAATAGGAGAATCATTGCATTAGTTACCACCATTACTTCTACAGGATTGCAGAGGACAAGAAGAGGTCATAGCTTCAAGACCCCTCCAGCATTTCGCGCCTGATCAGAACACAATCGGTCAATAACGGTCGCCCGTAATCATGCGGGGCCCCGAACGAACGGCGCAGCATGGGGGATCTGAGATTAGCAACGTGGGGTTCCGCAGGATCCCTCTTCCTTCTGGTGCTTGAAAGTGAGTTATAGGTGCGGTCCAGTCCTGAATTCATATCTCAAGACCCCTCCAGCGTTTCGCCCTGATCAGAACAAAATCGGTCAATCACGGGTAGCCCGTGAATCATCGGTTTTTTGCCCGGATACGAACGGCGAAGCATGGTGGATCTGAGATTAGCAAGGGGTTCCGAGGACGAGGATGCCCTTTGCTCTTGGTGTTTGAAGTGTGTCTTGTTTGGGCTTTCATCTGCATCTACGAGCAAACTGCAAAGGGGTAGTCATAGGAAGTTTTTAGTTGTCTCTAGCCTGCAACTAGTGTACTCATCATACTGTCGCCCGTAACTACCCGTTTAGATCAGATGGTAGTTTGAAAACCGTTAGTGGGTTAGCCCCAGTTCCCATCTAACTGGCAAGAGGCGATCACCGGACGGTTACCGCTAGCCTCAGTACCAGGTCCCCTGCAATGCTTTTTGCAACAGTACTTAGGGGTAAGGATTTAGTCATGGTTACATTTTCACGCCGGCTCCTCAATCCTTGTTTCAGAGGAGCATGGCTGTGCTTTGTATTTAGCCTTAGATGGATTTTTCCCACCCATATTAGGGCTGAATTCATCACAAACCCGACTCTCGAAAGCCTAGACTAGCCGGCAACGAGCGTCGCCCAGGGACCTGAAAGTGCCATACAGCACAAGGGCCTCACTCAGCAGGACATAGGCCTTCCGTCACCGTTTTTGTTAAGTCACGATCTCCTTACGCTAAAATTTCCCTCACGCTGCTTGAACGTGGGGATTCAGCGCTGGGCTTTTCCAGCTTCACTCGCCGCTACTGAGGGATCCTGGGTTAGGTTTCTTTCCTCCGCTTAAATTCGGCGGGTGATATCGCTCGATTGAGTCGAGTCATAAAGACATTGGGAATGTTAGGTGTCGGTTCCTCCAGCAGCGAACAGGCCGCGGCGGCACACGCCAGGAGCGCTTTTCAAGCTGGAAGGAGCCTCGGAACCTTTGGGGCGGCACCTTACCTTCACCACAGACCAGCGCTTTCCAGGGGTCTGATGGGGATTTACCGGTCAGAACGCTTGGGGATTTCCCGCTCCCGCTGGTTACGCCCTCACCAGGACCGTCCGGCCACGCCTCTCGGCACGGGACCAAGGACAGGTTGGGGAGGAGGTGCCGC
>JAMKCH010085030.1:0-41405 GCA_023653785.1 Ophioderma brevispina
ATGACCTGCATTGATGTAGGCCCTACAATTTCATAATTGCAGTGCTTAGGGATTGGTTTGATAAATGCCTCTTGCTTCCCCATTCGGTGGCTATTCACAATATTTAGGTCCATTGAACTGATTGAGATTTCTCCAAGATATAAATGTTTCATGTCAAAAAAGTATTCTCAACTGTTCACAAATGTCTCATGCCTTGCAACAGGTTTTAGTACAACACCAAAAAGAAGAAGTGGGACGGAGTGAGCCCACCACACACACACACCCACACACACCAGGGGCACACACGCACCAGGGGGTCGCACACACACCAACGCACGCATGCACACAAACACACACACAGCACGAGTGCATGCACACACATACACACATCCTTTTCAAATGGAGTTTTACATGGACACTATTTCCTTCAACACACGTCAGGCCAATTAATCTCAATTTCCAATGTCAGAGTTCATCAGTATCTTTCATTCACATGTATTCAGAAATCACCCCTCCCATTTTTAAAGATACTTAGCATCTAGCGGGGGGGGGGGATGAGTGTGGGGGAGGGTCGTCCCCCCCGCGCTTCGCGCGGGCTCCCGCTAGCTTAGTGAACCGGAGCGATCACTGAAACTGAAGCGTCACTGAAGAAGTGAAACAATATTGCAAGACCACCGTAACCAAACCCGTCGCCCTGAACTTTCGGACTCCCCCGGTCCGCAAATTTTTGTATTTTTAACACACTTTAATAACTCAAATTCCCGTACCTATCAAATTCTATAGCCCATTAGTTCACCGATTTTTCTAGGCATCTTCAAATGTCAACTGAATCTTTAATCCCGTATAAATTTCCGTATATTTTATTTTTTCTCGTATTTTTTTTAAAGTGATAAAACTCCAATATTTAAATCCCGTATAATTTCCGTGTACTTTTTTCCCCTCAAAGTACCCCTCCCCCCGTGGGGGTAACCTAAATCCCGTATTTTCTACATATTTTCCTCATACCTTCAAACTCCCATATAAAGTTCTCGCCATCCTGTAGATGTCGTTTGCAGCATTTCCTGTAGCTTAGCCTTATAGTTCCTATTTTCTCAATATTAAAACGCAATATGTCATCCCGTAATTTTTCCGTATATTTTAATGTGTTTCTTCTCAAAACTCTGTGGTTTAACCCCTACGTACAACATTCCCAACACCCCCCACCCCCCCGCGCCCCCCCCCCGCCGCAACATCCCGGATTCAAATTTTTTATTCCTCGTAATTTTTGCAGCATATCGTAGGGCTTAGACCTATATAGTTCCTATTTTCTAAATATTAAAACTTCAATATTTCACCCTAATTTTCCATTATTTTATTTTGTTTTTGCTTCTCAATCTATGTGGGGTACCCGTATCCTACATACGACAATCAATCTGACATACATGACATTTTTTGGCCGTTTCTTTCTTTCCCCACAAAAACCGGTTGCACTATAGGGGAGCCTGTTTTTGCGTAAAACCGCATGTATATGCGTCTACCGTAAATCGCCGTTGCCGCCACGCGTAACCACCCTCGCAACGCACCACGCATACTCTCGCTTAGTAACGGCGTACAAACAAATGGTCATTTATCTCTTCGCAACTGAGCAACATTTTCGGTTGATTTTTTCAGCCAGATTCTGAAGACGGATTTTCGTACCCAATATAGCGCTTTACCCGTCCTGTATCCTCATACCCCTTTCATGTGAATTTGGACGCAATATGGATCGAAACTGACGGAGCCTTTTGCGAACATAACATACACACATACAGCAACCTTCGCCAATAATTATATATATATAAATAGTTCATAAAAGGCTTCCATCTTCTGACACACTCTGCCCATCATGCCTCATTTGAAGTGCCTGACTGGTCAATATTGTAAAACCTAACCTCAGTCTGGGTGTTGTTACAGATATGACTTCTGACCTATACCTCCAATTAACATGTCATACCAGCTCCACTTTTATCGGATCCTACATTACTCTCGATTTCCACCGTTCCATTTCCAACCACAAATTTTACTATGCAGGTGTATTAATTTGTGACGACTTCACAACTCTTTTATTATATTATTAACAGCAATGGGCAGAACGTGGTCGTGCACAACTAAATTATGTATCCTATCGCTGGTGAATTTGATCTATTCCCTAATATTATGACGATGTCCCTAATCCAGTTGCGTCAGTGAGGCTTGAATTTTATGTGATCTGTTAAGTGTTACTGCAAGGGTCTTATAGATTAAAAAGATGAGCTGATGGTTTTTAAATTTGTATAGCACGCCAAGCAGACTCGTATATTAATATGTAAGATTAATAGAGATTTACTTTCTTCAGCTAGGAGCGCTTCGCAATAAAGTATGACGGCTCATTTATTTTAGTCTCTATTGTGAGAATTGTTCTTGTGGCATGTTGATAAAGTAAATTTGAACCATTTTTGATTCATTTGATGGTGCATTTCCCTTGGATGCAGTGATCTAGTAAGGAAGACCGAAATAATTCATTACTAATTTCTTGCTAGGAAGGATATTCTTCTAAACATGATTTTGGATGAATAGATCAGCTATACACAATTCATCCATTGCATTTGTGTTAGTATCATTTTATTTTCCAAAATTTAAAGTTGCATTTGGCATTTTCCACCTTGTTGGATTATGGTTTATAGCTATTTAAAAGCTAGTAAAACTTTAAGTGATCAGATTAAGTTGACTAGCAGCATTTTGGGGTCACAAAGCAAATGTTTGTATCACAAAGTTGGTTCTTGAGAGTCGCAAAATCTGATCAAGATGAGGTGGCTACCATATGCAAATTGGCCAACAAGTTTAGGTGTTTAACAATTCTCAATTTTTAGCCCCCTCAAACAAATGGTGCGTGTGGATGAGGGCTACTGTAAAAGTAGAAATAGTCGCTAACATTATTTTTGGCGGTTTCGCGGACGAATCTTGTGAGCACGTGCAACATTAAAAACGTGCGAAAATGTTTATTTTGTGTTTAAGTCTATGTAGGAGCTCTGAAAAAAACATTTAAGTGACAAGTGGGAAAATGCTAAAATTGCGAAGCGCGAAATATCTACATGTGCAAAAATTACAACTTTACAGGTTGTAATGGTGTAGATGGATATAGTGATGGGTAGGTCTCTGACGATGCATGAGGTTTGGTGGAAGGTTGAGGGCCAGAAGATGTGTCATTAATTCACTCTCCAACTAAACTAAATATCCAAATAACTTCAAACTCTGTATGTGTTAGAGCATGATGATCTATGTGGTGTAGCTTTTAATTGTTGTGAATATTAATTAGGTCATTTGCATGTGCAATCAATTTGATTAATCCACTCTACCCACAAAAACCCAACAATTGAGGAACTTTAATTGTTACGTTGATGAGAGCATGATATGATGGGGTTTTAATTTGCCTGTCAGGTTAGAATATAATAGTCATTGCATATTTTGAATAAAATCTGATTGCTTTTTTATGTGGTGTAATTTTACCTACAGATACTGATGCCTCCCAATTACATCCTACCCGTGAATTTAATGTTTCATTATGAACTCATGCATCTCTGAATGAGTAGCCTATGAACAGGGCTCCAAATAACCCAAATTCCCATGTGCTCTTCAGTCACCTTCTAGACTTCAATATCACTGGGGATCAGTTCATCTAACGTTTCATGATGCAAACCGATTTGTTAGCACATTGTCATTAAGATGTCGGATCTTATGATGCATCCAGAATTTATAGTTACTGGGTCAGGATGTGTCGTTTCTGGAGGCTTCTGGCTCCAAGCGTCTGTCATTTCAACCCTACATTTGGAAATTCTGCAATGTGAAGTGTTAATTTGAAGCTCAATTGAAAATTTACCTGGAATGGAAAATGCCATGTTTCGAGTTAAAAAGTACGGCTTAAAATTGACAGTTGGGACGGGCAATTACAAAATTTGCACAAGCCCATGGGAAAATTTGGAATTCGGTAGTGAAATTTCCGGGTGTTGATAGCAGAGAGCAACAGGCACAATTTAGGTCAAATTTAATGTGGCACCATCAAATCTAAACCAAATCGCTGTCCTTGTCTTCACCATCCCACAACTACATCCAATTTAGTCACTTGCCGCATCACGGGGGTCTCAGTACGCATCACATGGTGTCGAGAAATAATCCCGTCATAATCACTCACATTTACCAAAAGTGCATCCCAGCCAGGCAGTGCCGCCATACTCTGATGGTTCAACCCATGAAGCATTTGCGAAATTAACTAAGAAAGAGATCATAATGCTGCAGAAACATGTTCTGGGGTGGCCTCGAATAATAAAAAAATAGTGATGAGCTGTAAAGGGTGTTCATTATTTATATGTAGTGAGGACTGTGTTTTTCATTATTTCATCCTTTTACTACTAGGTTTTGTTTTTTGATACGTAGTTTAAGACCATATACAACAATGTAATAAGAAACTGGACCTGTATAGGACAGTTACCCTACTCGGATTTGTATGGACATGGAAAACTTCTAGTTTCGAATGCATTCTAGAAATTATTATGTCATAGATATGACAAAACCTACTCCCCAGACTTTGCCTGGATCATGTTTGAATATGAATTTACACCCCCCGGTTACACAAGTCCAATAGAAGTTCTTAACACCAAGTTCAAAAGCAATTACGCAAGCAAGGGAAGGCCGATGGGTTCGCATGTTTTTGGACCTTGGATGGTACCCCACATGCACACTGGCCACTGAATGTCGGTTTTTTTGATGGAATGGAGGATTGTGGTGTTGGAAATGTATCCTAGAAAAAAAATTATGTAGTTAAAACTAAACAAAATCCGACTCGCCAACTGGATCATGATATGGTATTTGAATTTAACACCAAGTTCCAAAAGTATTAAGCTTCAAAAGGGACAGAGATAAGATTCAACATTTTGTGCTCTGGAGTTCTCTTAAAGCATGGGCAAGATCACAAAGAAATACTACATAGGTAGATATTGTAATTCTGTAAGAATCATGATTATACTCCCTTGTAAAGCGTTAGTAATTCAAACAGACAGAGCTGTGTCTGTAGTTTGGAGCAATCGCCATGGTAACGTGCCCTATCATATCACTATTTCTATGACTAATTGTTTGAAGACTTACATATTACTTGGAAGCATTGGCCCGAATGATAATCACATAGAGCACCATTGTATCAAGCAGATGGTATAGGTTGGCGTGAGGGTAATGATCTTTCACATCCATAATCAGATAAATTAGTAGTAAACTAGATTTGTTTGAGAAGTCACATGAGCCAGTCCATTTTTGTGCAGGGGCAATGCAATTAGGTATGTTCTCTTGGTAGGCCTATGTGACTGTGTTTTTGTCAATTGATAACCTAGAGTGTATTGGATCAGAGTTAAAGTTTCACTTGTTGTTACTGATATTATGGAGATGGAACCTTGATAGCCTTCTTAATGTTGATGAATCTTATTTTTGATCATACAGGCTTGTATCATCCACCTAATAATATAAATGAAAATTATTATTTAATGCCAGAATACCAGGCCCCAAAACAAAATTCGGTCCCCAAAAATGTCTAATCAGAAGAACACAATGGTAACCCTTAACAAAATATTTAAAGAATTTTTGTCCTTTGTTTTTTTTGGGGGGGGTATTATGCAGCCAAAAGATACCCAGGAATTCAGTAACAGAATAAGGTATGCACAAAATATGTTTTTAAAGCGATGCTCATGATCTTCTGGGCTAGTCCCCTTTTCTGTCCCTGGCACAGTGGTGGTGGTGGAACAACTTTTGAAGTGTAGGGGGCCACTTGGCACTTCTCGGAATTTTCAATTCTTTACTATCATTTTCTCGTGCAGTTACGATAAGCCCTTCACCCACCTCACCCCCTGCCCGAGCCTGCCTAGCTTTAGCATGGGGGGGGGGGGGACATTATAATGGAGCAAAATTCTGTAGTATGTTATCCTTCGATAAAAGTTTTACTTGCCAATTTTTTCTTTTGGCCTCAAATATGAGAAAGATCCTCAAAAAAGGCAAAATAACAACCTCAACAGAAAGAAGCGCCCCTCCAAAGTGACCAATACATCACTAATCAGTGCACACAGGAGCGCACTGGCCAGACTTGGAACTCTCTAACTTTGTGTCCATTGCATTACATCCTCAGTGCCAGACCTACCCAGGCAACTGCTGTGCACATTAATGTTCAGGTAGCATTTTTGCTACTTCACATTTCCACAATACGAAAAACAAATGGTATTCCTGGAAAAAAAACATTACGTCAACAAAACCCACTGTTCAGATGTAGGTTATGTTCATTTACGGAAATTTGCTATGTTCTTAATAGCCACTATTATTTTTTGTTTACTACAAAAATGCTGACATTTAGCATCACAAAACTTCCTACTCTCACTATATTTAACCGGTACCCCCGAGCACTGCCTGTCTATTTATTGGCATCTAAGCATTATTTTGATTGGTTACTTGGAAGGTAACATCATGTAGTGAGCAAATCAGAAAGAATATATTATAATATTGTTTACACAGAGATATAAAAGTACTATTTAGATTGGTTACTCAGAGGGCCATGTCATGTTGTGTCCTGTTATGAGCTAATCAGATAGACTGTATCTTAGGCATAGTCCTTGGGCGTAAGCAACTGTAATCATTAAAGCATACACCGTTCCATTTATCCTTATGACCACCCTGTATCTAAAAGTAGGTAGTGCGAAAGAAATGCAAAATGAATACTGCGTAATAGATTAAAAGTGATTTGAGAGCATTTGCCGAAATAAGCTTCTTTCTAGACTCTTTTGATTTCATCCTCTTTACTTACATAGAACGGAGCCATAGCTGATTGACCTAAATACTCAAGTACACCTTAAAATTGGCTAGTGGCAGAACTAGGGCAAAAATTCAGGGAAGGGGGAACAGTTAATGAAGGGGGAAATCATTCTGCATACTCTGACTTTTCACGCAAATGGTAAATGTATTGTAACATATAATGCAAGTATTGTGTTGCTGAAGAAACTTAAAGGGAGCCTTTAAAGCCAAGGGAGGGGGAATTTTCAAGTATAGCCTTTGAAAATTACCCCAACAGCTTAGTGGTGAGGTCTGAACTCTTCAACAAAAATTTGTATGCAAGTTGTTAATGATGACTCAATCAGGTAAATGTGTTATAAGACAACCCACCATGTAAGGCAAATATTGTCTTGTTTGAAGGGAAACCTCTAAAGCCAAGGGAGGGGGTATTTTTTAAGCTCTCAGAAACTGACCCCAGCAGCTCAGTGGTATATTTTGCTTTCTTTATACAAATTTGTATGGACGGCATTAAATCGTGACTCGGTAAAGAAAAAAAAAAGTAAGAGAAAATAAAAGTATTTGGAACTCATGTGAGGGTGGAGCATTTGTCTTAGTTGCTCATTTTTCTCAGTATTTCTGGTGCATTTCTTGAGAGTTCAAAATTTGAATCAATCAGAGCCAAGTAGACCAATAGCAATAATTAAACTAAGATGCAGGTAAAGTAATAAAATGCTTTAAGTAATAGAAACATAAGATTTTTTAAGGCCTGTAACTCTACTTAAAATATGCTAGTGACATGGGGGATTTTGACAGTAAGCTGGATCAGATTGGGTCATATATTTGAATATTGTAGAAAGTCTGTCAAGGTCAAAAATGATATTGTGTATTTTTTGTGTCGCCTGCCCTAAGGCAGGAAGACACATAGGGATCACTTTGTCCACTGTTGTTGTTGTCTGTTGTCTGTTGTTGATGTCTGTTGTTGTTGATGTCTGTTGTGAAAAAGGGTTAACATTTGCTTGTAATATCCTCATACTTTGATGGATTTAAACCAAACTTGGGTCACAGGTGCAACATGGCATCCCCCACTTGTTGATGAGGTCAAAGGTCACATACCAAGGTCAAAGGTCATGTGAGGTCAAGTTGTAAAATAGCCTGAAAATGTAAAATTGACCTCATTTGAAAAGTTGAAGTTCAATTGGAACCAAACTTGAATCATAGGTGCAACTAAGAGAAGATTTCAATAGCTTCCCACAATGCATAAAAAAAAAAAAAAAAAAAACAAAGGTCATGTGAGGTCAAGTTGTAAAATAGGCTGAAAATGTAAAATTGACCTCATTTGAAAAGTTGAAGCTCAATTGGAACCAAACTTGAATCACAGGTGCAACATGGGATCCCTCATTTGTTGATGAGGTCAAAGGTCACATACCAAGGTCAAAGGTCATGTGAGGTCAAGTTGTAAAATAGCCTGAAAATGTAAAATTGACCTCATTTGAAAAGTTGAAGTTCAATTGGAACCAAACTTGAATCATAGGTGCAACTAAGAGAAGATTTCAATAGCTTCCCACAATGCATTGCTTCCAATGGAGGTTTTTGCACAGGTACTGATGTGGGTCGTTAGTGATGAAACATGGCTAAATTGACAGTACTGATCACAAACTTGCATTCTAAGAGCATTTCATCTCTAACGATCCACATGGCAACCTGTACAAAAACTTCCAATGGAAGCAATGCATTGTGGGAAGCTACTGGTATCTTCTCTTGGTGCAACTATGGATTCCTCATTTGTTGATGAGGTCAAAGGTCACATATCAAGGTCAAAGGTCATGTTAGGCCTATCATTCACTAACCGCGACGGCAGGCGACACAAGCGGTTCGAGGACCGATGTATTTTTTGGTAACCTCATAACTGGCCACTTTTTGGCCTAAATACTGACTTATGATCAAGAAAGTACATTTTATTTATGTGTTGGAACCATAGATCCAATATGCAATTTGTGACATTTCTTAATAAAATGTCCTATTATTTATGCCATGTCAACTTGACACTTACCCACAGGAACAGAAGTCCAAGCAAAATTAATTTTTGTGAAAATTCAGCAACTTTTTAGTAAGGTGATACTAACATTGTGTGAATCCTTAATTAAGGTAATGTGTGGATCCATTGCTATCAGCCATCTGTCTCTCAACATTTTTAATTCAGAAATAAGCTGTTCATCTTCACATGAAAACCATCTCTAATTTATGAACAATCATTAGAATAGAATCATTTGTGAATCATGGTAATGAGTCAAACTTGGAAAAATAAAAACTAGTTTGAGTTTCCCTCAAATTGTTTGGATTTGTGGATAATTGCAAGTCAATGTCTTCCTCACTCTGCCTGTGTGTAATCTTTGTGAATCATTAATAGGTCTTCATAACCTGAAATAAGACAAAATAATCTGAACTTGATCCTTGTACTTCACTATAAATCAAAGTTTTTCCTTACCAATTTAACCATCTCTCTTTATGAACTCCTCATGATGAGAGATGGTTCAGTTAGCTACATATGTATACTAGTAATATGAACTGTGTCTTCTGGGTATCATAAATGGTACCCCAAAACCAAAGGGAGTTCTTTCTACATATACACCTGCATAGGAAAGTTATTGAACTGTGCCATTGAGATTGAGGCTTTATTGGTTATAGTGTTAGCACCCGAGCTGTCATCAGAATCTACGATACTTGAGTGTTTAGACCCACCATAGTGTGGTTTTACGTCGACCTGGCCATGATGAAGTAAGTTGGAAACCATTTTAGGATTTTGTCTATAGGTTAGCGACCTTTAAGCCTGTAGCTTGTAAATTTTGAATCTTTGGTTGCAGTAAACTTCAGTGGTAAGAATTTCTCCAAAAAAGTGGTTTGCAGAAAAACATGAACTTACTGATCGGAATCCATTCTTGCATGAGGCGGGGATACCAATCATCAATACTTCACCACATGCATTTTTAAAGATAAGTTCGGTTGATCTCATTAGAAATTCCATCATTTCTTAATTTTTTTCCCCTCCAACGGATTGCTGCGAATCAAAGCCCTCACAGACTGACACCTTCGATGCTCTTAATATCCACAAATTAAATAACCGGTAGAGGCTGGTGGCAGCGGGACAGGTGCACCCGCCGTCTTCATTACTGGGGAGATTATGAGGGGAAATACATAGGAAAGCGATGGCATACTTCAACTACGAAGGAAATTAGCAGAACGCATTGCAGTACCGACCGGGACAGCATGTAGTCAGGGTGAAACAATTGTGTTTGTAGTTTATTTTCTATCAAAATTGGGTCAGTGTGTTGGGAAATTATACGATGCAGGTATGTAATATGATTTAATTTGTTAATTATATTATTTTTACTTTTTTTAAATAAGTACATTGAAATTCAATTATGGTATTAGTGGGTGGCTGGGTACGGTGGGGTGGACTAGGTGGTGGGATCAGAATATATGTTGGTCCCTAGGAAATATGTTGGTCCTCTTATTATTGCTTCTAAGTGTATTGATAGGTCCAGGTTAAACTTGATGAGCAAAAAACAATTAACATCAATTAGTATTATCTATTTGTTTGGAAGGTTTTCTCCTGGGTTTTCTACACACACACGCTTCATATGGGCATATTGGATACTAACTAACTACTCAACTCATGAACTTGAGGGCAGCATTGAGGGTAGAATAGACATAGACATACCAAAACATATTACTGGGGTCTTTTATAAGCTGCCAGTACACAACATGTGTGCATAATTTGTGGTGGTAAGCCACTTCATAAATCTGAAATTAATAGCAAATTTGTTATTGTTTGAGTAGTGGTATATAGTAGTATTTTAAACAATTTTAAACTACCAATAATTCCTGGCAAGTAATTCAAATGTGGTCCTTTGGTGATCAATTAGAAAAAATCTTGGTTCATTCGCCCTTTGTATAGGGTTGCCATTTGCAGGTAGATCCTTTGAACTGGCACTTGAAAAATTGGGTAGATGTTTCATATAGAAGTCCCATTGATGCAAATGAGGTATTGCCATTCATTCCGTCTAGCGCTACTGCACAACGTCATACAGCACATGACGAATCAATTGTAATACCTCATTTGCATCCATGGGACTTCTATATGAAACGTCTACCAAAAATTGAGGGCGTTACATAACGGTGCAGTCACTACTTGCAAGGGTCAATGGTTTTGTGTGGAGAGAGCTGAACTGTTGTGTAAAATTCTCACATTCATATTTCTGCCAGTTTGAGGCTCTCCATGTAAAAGGTGTGACCGTGCATGCACAGAGTGAATAGGTGAACTGATGGTGCTTTAGCCCTCAGTATTCTGTCTATAGAGTAGGTATAGCAGATCTCTATCTCTCTGTCTTTCTGCATGGTGCTTAATCGTAGGTTTTGAGATGGCTTCAAAGGGTGTGTGTGTGTGTGGGGGGGGGGACTGACCTAAAAATGGCGGTACGGGTATGTTCAGCATTCAAGACCCCTAGTTTGCGCCTCTTCTGCAGTTCTTTATACCTTCTGTCAACTGCTTTGCTACAAAACTCAAAAATTAAGTTCCCAAGTCCATAAAATTGGTCATAAAATTAAATTCCAAAGACCCAACTTTTTGCCAAAATTTCAGTTCCCCCAAGTTCGGCGCTTCGTGCTGCACACCCCTATCCAAACCAAAGTTGAGTGCCCCCTGGAATTTGCCAGGATGGTTAGGGTTAATTTTGCTAAATATTACATTATTAAAAGATTGAAAGAATAGTTTAAGCATTAAAAATTTAAACAAATTATTTAGAGAGAAAGAGCAGGCTGACAATGGATACCTTTTAAAAGAATAGTTTAAGCAAATATTGAAAGAGTAGGAGTGACTGAAACTCAATTTTTACCTTTTGAAACTGAATCAAACACCGGCGTATCCAGACATGGCTTTTTGAGGGGGACCGGGGGGCAGAAGGACCTTTTATAGCCGAAAATAGGCTGATTTTGGATGTTTAAGCATGAACCCGGGGGGGGGGGGCCTGAAAGCACCCCCAAGATACGCCAATGATGAATAGCTGGATATTTCATAGAGGTTTTATTTTTTTTGCACTTTTTTTCCAAAAAGTACTGTAGCACAATTTAAAAGTACTGTAAACATGGTTAGCGAGAAGATCAAAATGGTAGTTGTTTACTTAGCCAAGTTGATTGTTCTTGGGAGCAAAATTAATATAACAAAATTAATAAAAAATAATCACCTAATCACCTTTGTTCTACCAACATTTGATATTAAGGTTCATGCCCAGACTTGGCTCATCTGCAGCTGGCTGGCCATCATATTTTTTTAATCATATACATCAATTAACAGTGTAGTATTGGCTCTCAATCATCTTCATGCATGATCTATATAAGAATTGCCCTTGCCCATGGAAGACATTCTGATGCTGTCATTTAAACCTTAAAGAGCTGTGTAGAGACACCAAGGTGCAAAACAGACATATATTGTTCTACATTTGAGGTTAATGGGGCAGGTAAATTGAGGTTACCTCAAGTGCATTAAGCATAATTTGGAACCTGACCTAGTGTGATTATAGTTGAGATAAGATGGCGGATCCAGCAATGTCGTGATAGGAATCGTACTGAGGGGGTGTTGTGTCTGAAGGGTGTCTCATTACTAAGAATGTGACATGAATCAGAGTATTAATGCAGTGAAGCAGAATGGTATTGGGAGACTAGCAATTGATACATTGGTTGTGGTGTTTAGAAGTGAAAACGAGATTTTCACTTGATATCGGTGTTCCGGGCAAAAACTAAGGATTTTATGAATGCTGCATGCACAAACATGCCAATTCTTATAGGGGTAGCCCTTGAGGTGGATTCTGAAGTTTGTTTTGATTATAAGCAGATTCTTAAATTGAGTCTATTTTTGTGTTGTAAATCTGTGATGACTTGTCAGATAATTTAACTGGCCTGTAGCCAGGATAATTATGTTTGGTAGGTTCATCTTGGCCCAGTGATTTTTGGGAGTTGCGCACCCATGAGACCCCCATGAGGTAGAGGTGGATACAGAGGGGCATCCTAAAAGCTAGGTATGAACCCTTTTAAAAAAGAATTACTTAGAGTGACCTTATTTTAATAATCAAGTATGTGAAGAGATTGAATTAGTTCCAGAGTGGGTTAGCAATGGTATGTAGAGTTGGGTCTAATTGAAAATTTGCGAGTAAACAAGGAAATTTGGACCTTGTGAATCTTAGCTGATATACTATTTGGATTTCTGAAATCTTGCCTACACCTTGTGGATGTAAGTTCCTGGGTTTAGTTTCAAGGCTACAGCACATTATGCTGTTTTCAACTTGAAAATTCTAAAAGGTGGCAGAAGGTTTGAATAAGGGACCATTTTGCGCTTTGACTTACAATAATAATATTTATTTGAATAACCACCTTATACTGTATACGTGGAATTTCGTGAGGTTTTATTTTCGCAATTCGCGAGTGAAACAAAAACGCGCAAATAAAAACTCGCAAAATAATTTTCCAATGGATTTGTATTGCATTGATGATGTCAATACCGTGAAATTAAATTCTCGGCAATTTGGCGAAACTGTTAAAAATCGCCGAAACTATATGTACCGGAAGGAAATTTTCAATTAACACAGTATAGGACTACAAATCTACCGGGGAAGAACAATTCTCTTTGATAGTAAAAAGATGTGAAAGTGGCGGCCAAATATCAACCAAAGGGCTCTGCTATTGAAAAGAGCCCACTGAAGTGTGGTACTCTAAAGTACACTGGAGATTAAATGCAACAAAATAAAACAAACCAAATTACACAAACCAACCAACCAATGTTACTTTATACGCAGCGAAGGCTAAGTGTTAGTCATCTATTATATAAGCTCAGTCACAGATTAAGCAGTAACATATGCACATGTGAGCAATACAACTTCAGCAGCACTTCTCAGCTGCCGTTATAACGGTACACGATGGCATTACTAGGCTAACAGCTAAAATTAGGTATTGTGTAAATTACTTGCCGAGTAGGCTCTGAAGATGTCACTGTCGGGTCAGCTGAAGAATGCCGCATGAATCAGAATCTGGTGAACAATTATCCCAAGGAGAAACGGGCAAATTTGCTCTGCAATTTTTTTTTTTTTTGATAGGAAATGGGACAATTCTGGCAATTGTAATGTCTGCCAGCCAGGAGACATGATATTTGAATATCAGAATTGTTCTGCAGATTTTAATAAGATGTGTATTTGTTCATGAGAAATATTTTGCCACACATCAAGGAGTTTACAAAAATGCCCCTCTCAAACTCATTTCGTAGTATCTTGTGTAAATGATGTGGTAGTAGCAGTGGGTGAGGGGTAGCCTCTGTCAATATGCTCAGGTGTTGAAATTGCCACCAATAAAAAGTGAGTGATTTCAAACTTGGAATAGATTTAACATGTATGTTTGCTTATTCATCCTTGTGTGACGTTTGCCCGGGTAGTTTTCTTTGCGTCCTGCAGAAAACTGGAGGTGCTTCAGAGATCGCCATACTCTAATTTTCTTCAAAACTAAGGTCGCCTGTTCTAATTTTCCTTCAGAATTCAAATTCGTGTATGGTCATGAGCGTATTCAGAATCAGTATGCCAAAATGCATTCAAATAGTCCAACAAAGGCCTAGCTAAGGTCAATGGTGTTGAGATGGCTTCCTAAAAATTGCGGAGAGGAAGCCATATCAAAAACCACTGACTCATGTGTTATACCCTATTATTCTGTTAAAAACTCAACTCCAATCTTATTTTTTATAGACCTTCTCACAGAAAATAGAAAACGGCCCATTATTTCAAGTAAAGGTTAATACATGTACCGCAATCCAAACATGCAAAACCTCAATTTGACCAAAATTTAGGGCACCCTATATGGAAAACGTGCCAGTGTCCCTGAATATGCCTAGATGGAAAACGGGCCAGATTGTCCCTTTAATATGCATTGTTGTCATCTTGAAAGGATGCTGCTATAATTTCTTCAGTTGTCAGATGGGACATGACAGAGGGTTATTGATTATAGTCCAGAAATGATTTGCTTGATCATTGCAAAGCCAAAAACACCCTTTTGTGCCTTTCAGTAGGCCTAATTTAAGGTGAAATTATATCATTAGTTTGTGTGATAACACCAGAAAATACAGGCAACTTTGTTTTCAGCGCATAAATTAAATATTATTTGTCCTAAAATGATTTGTGGTTGTAACATAAATGATGCCTAGTAATGTAGGGCATTAGGAAGTTCTATTCTGAGTTACAAAGTTCAAAACCTCAAACATAAATGAGATTTTTTCCTCCATGATCCTTGAAAAGTGCATAACTGTCAGTTTCTGTCTGAAACAATTGCATTCCGAATAATATGCCTAAGTGATTCACATTAAATCCAGGAAAAAATTATTTTACCCGCTATTAGATTAGTTACAGATGATATGTGTAAACAGTCCCTCTTCCCCCGTACTGCCCAAAGAACTTAAAAAACAGACTTAGTTTCCTTTCTGTGACCACATTGCCAATGAACTTTTAATGAGCCTGAGAGATACTATCTCTATATGCTGCATAACCAAAACACCAATTCAAGTTCGGTAAATCCATTCAGCTTTACGGGAGCTAAAGGGACATACACCCGATGTAGTTCTGTAGTGCTTACTTATGTCGGCCATTTCCTGTTGTGTTGAGGTGCCGGTATAGTTTGCTGTATTTGCGTTTGGGTTTATTTCCATGTTTTCAGGTAATGACGGCCATTTTAGAGTGGCCAAAAATGTCTCTCCAGGATGAATTTGTGTGTGGAAATACAGAGTGCATGTTGAATGTTTGGAATGTACCATTTGTTCTTTGTACAACATAATGAACAAAAATTGCACAAAAATTATATTATTACCAGCATGGCTGTGGCACTTTACAAAGGTGGAAAGGGCTTAGGGAGAATTATGCCTTGCTTACAGCAGACAATTAACTCTGTAAATTTAATTTTGAGTAAACAAGCTTAAAACAAAATTGTCCCTGGGATTGCCCTTCTTTTGAACTAGAACTTAAAAAGGTTGTTCATTTGCTTGTAACATGCAAGAAACTGAAGTCGTCTGATGATTTCGATGTAATGTTAAAGCGATGAGATACAAATTTTTTTTGCAGGTAATGTGATTAATTGCCTGCCAACTAATTAAAATCTGCAGACTCATCTCGTTAATTGTACTAATAAACACATGCAACAATAGAGAATTTTACCTCCTTCCGGATGTTTTTTGTATTGTATAAGAAATAAACAGATTAAATGAGCAATAAAAGGGGGAAAAGGAGAGGAGAGGAGAGAGATAGGGGAGAGAGAGAGAGCACTCGTCCATTTTTATTGGTAGAGATTTGCAACATAATAATGCATCATTTTAAATCACAAGGGAGCGTGGTTGCCTAAACCCACTTGCAGAGTCTGCGGTTTTGTGGTTTGTGAAAGTCGCATCCGGCACATGAAGAAATTAGACGAGGCATTACCTGACTAACGCCTGCCCACCGTGGCCGACAGGATTATAGCTCACTCTATTTCAGGGCTAGAATTCTTTCACAAATAAGCCATAAGCCTCACTTTAGTGGCATGTGAATTTGGCAATTCAAAAAGCCTGGACTGTTGGTGATTCCGATGGACGGGTCTTATGTGGACATCTGAGGCAGGACATACTTGCACTTGGGAGGTCCTTGAAAATTCACAAAAATTTCTTGCAAGCAAAAATAACCTGTTTAACGATATTTTGGGGATGGATATGAGTTAATGGATACGTTGCCTTGCATATTGATGATTTTTGGCACAAGCATAGTGACCATTGACATGTCTGGTGCCAGTGACGGTTCACTTGATTGATTGCCTTTATCTTTCATTCATAATTCTATAAGGCTTTGGTATTTGACTAGCATGTATGATTCAGGAGTCTAATTTTTGAGTAATGAATATTGATGGTGTCAATTTGGGATGGCAATATAGTCTGTCACACAGACTTGGCCTCTGGGGTTTCCTAGATCATGCTTATCACTTAAACTCCTCAACCTAACCATTCCAAAGTCAAGGTAATTGTATTGCCCAATATCAAACTATGATATTTATAACCTTAAATATAACCTTAAGATAATCATGATAACTATGACTTAAACATATTCACCACTCTCACTTGTTTATTGGTGTTATATGAAAAGCAGCATGCGATAGACATCAAAGTACAAATTGACAAGGAATCTGTTATTTGACCTTGATTTGCTATCTTCAGTAGATAGCCTTATATTGCAGAGCTGACACATATCTGCTACTGTAATCAAGAATTAAGCAACCAGTGTTGTGCTCTTTGTTATACATCAATCAATGTGAATATAAGCTGTGGTAATTGGTTCAAGCAGAATTTTGGGCTTGCATTTTACCATTCACAAATGCTTTGTATCATACGCTTTATTCAGATTCAAGCACATGATACAAAGTATGTGTAATTGGTTCAAGAAGAATATTGGGCTTAAATTATCCCCTCCCTACACACTTGTATCATGGGCTTTATTCTGTTAACAGAATAAATCACATGGTACAAAGTAGGTGCAAAGGGTATAATGTAGTTATGTCAAATTTGGGGTGTGGCATACTTGTGCATACTCTGCTATGCACAAGTATGCCACTATTAGTTTTGATATTGTGTTTATTTGACTGTACTCCCAGATCTCAATTTTAAGGTTTAGGTTGATGACCTATATGCCCTATAGACATCAATATACACGTATAAAGTGAGCCACTGTTTTATGGGAGGGATTCCAGACATAGTATAAGCTGGTGAAGTTTTGAAGCCCATAGATTGCCAAAACAGGTCATCTTTGGCTGAGGATCTCACCTCAAATACATTTTCCTGACACCATAATTGGCTGTAGTTATTGTAAATGTCAGTGGAATGGAGTTGACATTAAAGGCTGCCAAATTTAATTGCCCTTTACCTTCTATAGGTATTGCAGAATATTGATGATGATTTGACCAGCAGAACTCTGACTGCTGCAAAGTGTTTTCCTATTTTGTTAACCCTAAGAACCCACTGGCTATGTTATATTTCACCTAATCTCAAAATCAAAGTAGTACCCCATTAGTATGCCTTGCATGCTAGCCATCTTAGGTTCATAATCAAAGACTGACTTATACAGTACCTGAACTGTGATAATTATGTAGGGTTCTGCCCCCCTGGTGTGCAGATAGGGGTGTAAATATTGCCTACCAGTTGCCAGTCGTGCTGAGATATCTGGCGTAATATTTAAGTCCCAAACCCCAGTAGGCTCTGGGTGTTAGAACCCTTAATCCTAACCTTAACCCTAATCCTAACCTTAACCCTAATCCTAACCTTAATCCTAACCTTAACCCTAATCCTAACCTTAACCCTAATCCTAACCTTAACCCTAATCCTAACCTTAATCCTAATCCTAACCTTAATCCTAACCTTAACCCTAATCCTAACCTTAACCCTAATCCTAACCTTAACCCTAATCCTAACCTTAATCCTAATCCTAACCTTAACCCTAATCCTAACCTTATAAACATAATCCTAACCGTAAAGGTGGTTGTCCGATTTATGTGTATGTGTTCTCTACTTGATATGAGAGCCTGGCACTTGCACATACACCCCATCAAGTACCGTGGGAAACAAAACTTGCGGTTTTGATGGTATCGACGCAAGAATGCATGTTGCCAAAGCCCTATCAATTACTGTGCTAATAAAGTGTTAACCACTAAAACGGCGGTTTTTTTTTTGTTATATCTTGGGAATGAAATCGATTCGAGGGCTCAAATTTCAGGACGACAATGAGAAAAATACAGCCTTTCATCTGATATAAAAATCGATACTACTTCCGGGTAAATCAGGGGGGTCCAAAAGACGATCGGAACACGCCCCTTTAAGTGCAATACCCCTAACTTGGAAGATGAACTATAGACTAAACTAACAATGTGTCATAAGTTTTTTTTACAGCTCAGTATACACCTATGTACCATGGTACAGACTTGACTTATTTATTAAGAGTATTTCAATTGGGATATTATTTGCTGTCTCTCTAGATTACACTTTAGTATAATCATACTAAACAAATTTCATTTTTTATCATTAATCTAATCAAAGCCAATTCCTGTGTATGCTTTGTATGGATTGTAAATTTGACATTTCCAAGTGATTTAGTTTGGATATTATTAAAGGCATATGAGTCCCACAGGTATACTGGAAAATGCAGAGCAGATATAAATAAGTAGTGAGGGATTTCAGTGCAAGAATATCTAAAATGTAAATAAACTAAAATCCTCAAAGCTAGGAAATAGGGGAAGAAAACATTGAATATTTCTTGAATTGTATGGTTAAAACAATAAATACCTCAAGAGCTAAATTTGTGTAGAATTGTTAACCTTGAGATGTTGCAGTAACTACTGTATCATGCATGAAGGAGAGTTCTGTTTCATACAAATATGTTCTGGTAATTTTACATCATACCCAAATGCCAGTGGTTCAGTGTGTCAGCAGATTGTCCCTATTCATGTCATAGAACTGTGCAAAGAAATTGAGACTCTTAATTAAAGGCACACCAAGAGATTTTCAGATATCCATATATTGCATCATAATCATCATATATGGCAAATTCATGTAAATTATGCACTCATAGATTTCTCACTTGGTATTTGGCTATACCAAAATTCCTTAGAAGTGAAAACAAAGGCAAATTTTAATTGCTTAGGCTTCAAGAAATGTCACAATTATTTTTTGGACCAGAGAAAACATTTTAAGCTTAACTCTTTCAGATGGGGATAATATGTTTAAGTGTAAGCATTACATCATTGTATAAAAAAGTTATGACTTTGGTAGGGACATCTGATTTGTGAAATCTCTCTCTAATGAGAGCTTGTTGATAAACAGGTAATGTAAAATTGGGAGGTACTTCTAACAAAAAAATTACATCTCAATTCAAGGGAAACAACAAAACTAATATTCCTAAATAAGTGCTTTAAACTTAATAGCATCATATCAAGAAAGCGAGTAAGAGAGGTCAAGGTCGAGACAGAAATCAAGATTGAGAGAGAAACAAAAACAAAAAATGAAACCAAGACAAAAGAAACACGCCATCACCTGTATCAAGACAAATGGTGTGTAGCAGGTATGCTCATGTAGAAATGAATGCTGCACAGACAGTATTCTCCCCGGTAAAAATAAAATAATTGAATCAAGAATTTTACCGTTTTGAAAGGAGAAAACAACCCTCCTTCTGGTGTCTTGGCTGTTGCATTAAGATTGCGATTGATTTGGCCTTAATTCTATTCTTGCAGTGATATCAAATTCAGCTCAACCGCTGTTATCTCGAGACTGAATAGCATGAGTAATGAGCATTCAAAAACGTGGTCAAATTGTGTTTAGTAGAGCATGTGTAATCCAAAAACCTAATGCGTAGAGCAGAATCAGAAGAAAAAAATGTAGAAAACAAAAAAGAGACTGAGAAAGAAACGACTGACCTTAATTTGTGCAACAACAAGCAGTGTTGTGTATATATTTGGATTCAGTTCGACTCAAACGTCTATAAATGTTTTTTTTTTTTTTTTTAACGGGCGACATTGAATGGGAAATTTTACAGACAAGTAATAGCTGAATTTTAGTTGAATGTCAGACTTTCACTGTGTCTAATCCTTTACATGCTCATTCAGTCAAGAAAATAACCCAAAGTAATTAAATATATTAACAAAAGAAGTAAAATACAGCTATTGAGGTCTGGTTGACCAAGTGTGTGCAGAAAGCTAAGTAATTGAATGAAGCACAATAGATACCAGTAAATTAAGGAAAACAGTTCATAAATTTAATCTGGCTAATTGCCAATTTCGGACAGAAAACTTTTACCTGCTTCAATTAAGGACACACACTTAGCATTTGCACCTATAATTGACAAAATCTGAACTAACATGTCAATTATCTCACTGTATTCAGATTCAGAATTAAAAATAGCCCTACGAGTCCAAACGTGCCTAGTCATCGGTCGGTGTTTTTTAGACGACTCGCAGGTATTTGAAGCAGGTATCGCAGCACTAGTGTGTCCATTTACAAAGTGTTAAGAAGTAGACAGCAGTTCAGCTACGACGACGGTGATAAGCTGTAAGATAATCGTAAGCAGGTGTGCAGACAATACTATGCTAGAATTATTGAATAAGCACATACAATGAAATTTCTGATAAGATTGCCCAGCCCCGCGTTCGGCCTAATTCAATCGCCCCGATGCCCATTTCCCTTCTCACAGGCCCTATTTGTGAGTTTTATGAGAAACAAAAAAAGGAAGGAGAGAAAGAGAGAGAGAGAGAAAGCGAAAGAGAGAGAACAAGCAAGGAGAGGAGAGAGCAGAAGACAGAAAAAGCGTCTGCTTTTGCAAGTGTGTGTTGTTTTGGTTAAAACATTCAGGTAATCGTAATAAGTAGGAAGTTGGCTGTGGGCGTTTTTTGTCGATGTGTTTATCTGCCTTTCAGCTGCCTTAAGTTTTTACTTTGGGTCTGCTTGTGTTGTCCTGTGTAGATGACGGTGTTTGTCAGAACTGCTCAAGTGTAAAAGCTGCCGTCTAAGTTGTTATGATAATTCATGGGGAAAACATGGAAAACAAATGGTTTGTTTTTACTGGAAAATGTTCCGGGCTATGGATGGTAATATCCAGTGTACACTAAGAAGATGAGAAGGTTTATCAGGGTGAACATTTGAGATAGGTTGTCACTTTTGGTCATGTCAATAATTTAAATTGTCAACATAATTAGAAAGATTTTCTGGACCAATTAAAAATGATCCGGTGCAAATTGACAAATGGCAGCCGTTAATTTTTCATTGAGAAATGTGATGTCGGTAATTTTTTCTTTCTTCTAAATTTCATTTATAGCCACGTGTGCTACCTGTGGTTTTCTTGTTGTTGAGGCCCGTATAACTCGGGGGTAGATCAATATGGTGAGCTTACAAATGCACAGGGAAATTATTAATTGCACTAGAAAACTTGTTAAAGGCATGCCGGTGAGACGCCGCTAATAACGTGACATCATCCTCGACGGTGTTCGGCAGAAACACCTGGCTTATTTTCAGTATCTGTGCAAGCTGTATGCGACAATTGAATCAAGTCCAAGTGTTTGTTTTAGATTTGACAGTTATGTAATGGATAAATATTTAACAGGCCTGCATCTTATGCTGTTATGCAATCTACTAAAGCTGAGATTAAAGTTATGAGTTAAAGTTTGATGCTTTGGCTTTGGGATTATGGTTGCAGATTTGGCTTTGAGAGTAGTATTCAGTATTAAGCTTAAAAATGTGGCATTAAGATTAGGGTTACATGTTTGTATTTTAAAGGTCTGGTATTAGGATTTAGGGTTGGAAGTATAATGTTTTGGTATAAGGGGTAGGTTTATGGTTTTACTTAGGTTCATCATGAGCTTCAGCTTTTGCATTATAATTTGACCAGTGCCCAGAATTGAAGCCAGAACTTTTGGAGTACTGGACAGGGTTTTCAAAGAATTGATCCATAATGTTAGAAATTTCAATAATTTTCAATATTTTTTGTTGTGCACACTTTTTTTCAACTGAGTGCTGGGCAGCAGTAGCAAATTACAAATTTACTGTTTAGTGGTGGGCAGGAATTGGGATTAGTAGGTGGCACTGCACTGCCCGCTGTAGAGCCACAACCCTGCCAGTGCCAAATGCACTCCTGTTAAAAAAAATCCCCTACCTATGGAATATCTTGGTTGATGCAAATCAAAAGTGGGCATATGAACAGATGAAAAGTCTTGGTAAAGACAGGAAAAAGTGTGAGGTTTCCATTCACTTCAGTAAATGTTGTACAGAAATTAAATCAACACAAGGAAAGACACAAGGTAATTAGAAAATGTCATAATTAGAAAATGTCATATTTACAGCCCCACTGCATGCATCACAGGGGAATTTTTGTGTACATGAGTATAGATGGGAATTGTTTTATGTTGGTTGTGTACAAAGGAGGAAAAAATGAGATGTAGTTTTTGTAAGGTTTAAGTGATAAATTTGCCAATTACAAAGACACACAGTTTCACTAAAGTGGCAATAACACACACTTAGAAATTGGAGAAGTACAGATAGATGTAAGTTTGGCATGGGTATTAGTAAATTTATCTCCAGGTAATTTGACATTCTCAATTATGATGATGTTAAGGGAATTGGATAAGAAACCTGAGACAGTTTCAATATGTTTGGTAAATTCTTACTTGTCAATATGATTTGGGGGTATATTATCTTGTTTTCAATCACAGTTCAATTTTTTTTCAGGATATGAGGGGTTTGTCCATATACTTATGTGATCAATTATTTGTTGAGTAATTAAATTTACGATAAGTTTGTCTGATCATTGCTGTGTTTTCAGTAATCGGGAAATGTATAATTTTTTAATTGGACACTTTGGATGCTTAATTAAAGGGGGGAAAATATGTTCACTTTTTGGCCCCATAATAGTAAGTTGGCTATCATACTGGCTGTTATGTATGTCTATAACTGTTCATTAAGGTACCCTCTTACCTGAAAAAAGCTGAAGGGTAGCCTAACCCTAACATTGTTCTCATTTCTAGCCGAGAAGAAAGGAAGGGGTCAAAGGGGAGAGGCTAAAGAAGATAACACATCTTAGGTGGGATTTGAACCTGGGGCCTCCGGCGCACCAGTCCCATGAGCAGGGATGGGCAAGCTTACAAAGGTTGTCTCGACGGGCAGGGAATTTGTGCCCATATGTGTTTTGTATGATGATGTCATTGCATTTTTTGGACTTCGTGCATTTTCTAGCCTCAGCTCTGCAGTGAGTTTTAGTGGGTTTTGGTTGTGATAGGGTTAATCCTCTGTACCCACAAAATGCAATTACCAATGAACTTTGAATGGTGGTAGACATGTTAATGAATATGCCCGAGCTAATTTGCACCATGACCAAAATGCATTTGAGGCCACCTTAATGATTGTGTAATTGTTGTTCAGGAAGGGGCTTGGTGGAACATTTAAATGTGGTATTACTGTCAAGTATCAAAGTCTGTTTTGCAACAGCAGTTGGTAATACATAGGATTATATTAGTAATCATTTCCTCTGTTTCACTGTCATAGAGAGTTGACAATTTGCAAAAAAGGAAAATTTTTTTAAGTAGGCCTAATAAATTGACAGTTGTAGGTATGTAGGCTATGAGAACAATTATACAAATCATTGCTTTTACATGTTCCAAATGCATTAGTCAACTATATCAGACTTGTGTTTATAATTAGCGAGTCTACACATTCATGTTCATATTCAATTTTTTGTAGAACTCTATATATTTGTGAACACAAATATTTATGTAGAACATGTAGCCAGTGTTTCTACCATTCCGTCCACGGACGACCGATGTTGATGATGAGAAAATAGACATTTTGTATTCACAACATGGGTTACATTGGTATTGTGTACCAAATCATGTTCACAGGCATTGTTAGGTCAAGAAAAAAAAAGTTTGTCTCATTGTGTTTAAAATTTATCTTGTAGGGCATTATTTTTTTTTTGTTAGGTTTTTGCTCACTTGGATTTTTTTTTTTAAATTTCAGCAAAAAAATAAAAAAAGTGGGTCAAAAATGCATAAATAAAAAATCCTGCATTTCGCATTAGCATTTTTCTAAAAAAAAAACCACACATTTCAAATTTGCATTTTTCACATTTCTTCTGATACAAAACTTTTTGGTGGGGGGGGGGGGCTTATCTATTGCACATTATATTTGAACTTAAATGCTGTCCTGGGTCTGTACAATACTTTTGTTGGTGTATAACTTGACTGACACTAAAGAAAAAGTCAACTGAGCCATTTTGTTGTTTTTGTTAAAATAAAATAATAATGTACAATCCTTTTATTCCAGTCCAATAGGCCCTACATTTTGCTTCTTTTAAATAAATATCTATATATAAAATATTATTTATTTTTTTAAATGTATTTTATAAACTGATCACACATTTTCTCAACCAACTAACCCCCTCTTTTTTTTATTAAGCCTGTTTGACTCTAACCAAACTTTTTAAAGGGCTCAAAGTCAGACCATTTGTAAAAGTTCTAATTGCATTTTTTTTTAAACGTTGACATAGTTTGTACAAGAAATTGTAAAATATACACAAAATATATATGTACAAACCAAAATCAAATGTCTTCTTATCATGCCTTTGTCCAATAGTTTGGAGTGGTCCATTTCACCAAACTAGCTCATAATGTGATCACACTTATTAGAAATCAATATTTGTCTGCTATTTAATGAGTACTAAGTTATTTAACTGTCTCCTGTTTATTTGATATTGTCAATCAATTTCATATTGCATAATTTAGCCTTTTGGGTCCTGCATGAGCCTATAATTTCACTAAGAGATCATTTTTTTTAAATTTTTTTTTCCCCATAAATTTCAAAATAAGCAATTTTCATGGTTGTATCAGCATGAAAAGTGCATTCAAACGAGTCCAAACAAGCCTAGTCTTAGGTCAGTTTTTTTTTGCGATGGCTTCTGATAAAATGATGGCTTCGGGTTTCATAACCGATAGCGGGCCTCCTACGGATTAACCAGCCTGGAAAAGGTAAATATCATCTGGTAGGTCACATGATATACCCACATTGGTTTTTAACTGTTGATCAGTGTAGACAGTTTTGTGTCATGATTAATGATCATATTGATAAACACTGCAAAACCGAAAGATTATTAATTAATTTGGTTTGACTTTTCCCTCACAGCCGTGGGCTTATTTAGTTGCAATATCACTTCTGCTATATATATATATATTTTTTTTTTTTGGATTTGCCTTAATAGGACAGCAGGTTTACTTAGACAACGCTATGACAACATCCTTTGATAATTTACTGGAAATCCAGAATGATTAATAGATGTTATGGTGGTTGCTGAACATAATAACACATGAATGGATGCCTTCTCACTGCCTTGAATGCTTGTGGATTGGTGTAACTTGACACAATGAGGAATTACCTCTGTGATTTACGACAAAGAGATCAGAGAAAAGGTATGCTAGTACAGTGCATGTGGTTCTGGTACATTTACATGGAAACTCCATTCTTGTTTATGGAATGACGTTTGAACACTTCACTTCCCACCTGACACCAAATGTTAGTAAAGATTGAGGCACTTTAATAAAATTATGTACCGTAATATTTACGGGTATGAGAGAACCGGTGTAACCAGCTATCTTCCCTCATCTTTCAACCATTTAGGTCTCGGATTCGATTCCTCCTTTATGTAAGTGAATTTGGTTTCCTCGAGTCCATGCTCATTCACACAGGTTTTCCTCCAGTTGTTCTGGTTTCCATGTGCTTAAAAAATTGAAATTCTTGGCATAAATCTGTTCTGTGTTAATGGTTTTTCTGCTGATTGTTCCTGACTGCCTATCAGGCTCCGCACAACGCCACGAAGCATGTTGCCTGGATATGTCACGTGTTTAAAACTCATATTTTTATTATTTTGGGTGGATCCAATAACTTATGCCAGTTAAGCATGCATGCTTTTAGCTAGGCGTGTCTGACTAGGAAATAAAAAAAATATGTTTTAATCGTGCTTCAATAGGCCTCTTTCACTTTAACACATCTTGCCTATGGAGGCGTGTCTTTGTCCTGGCATAAGCGATGCCTTTGTAATAAGACGTGACTTTGTGTCTTAACTTTAGACATGGTCTTTCAGCTAGACATGTCTTTGCTGGCATATCAATGCCTTGCATAGAGATTGACTTTGTGTCTTACTTTAAGACATGTCTTTTCATGTAGAACATGTCTTTGTTTCTGGCATAGCAATGCCTTGCATAGAGATGTGACATTTGTGTCTTACCTTGAGACATGTCCTGCATGTAGACGTGTCTTTGTTCTGGCATAGCAATGCCTTGAATAGAGACGTGACTTTGTGTCTTACTTTAGACACGGCTTTCACATGTGGACATGTCCCCTTTGTCTGGCATAGCAATGCCTTGCATAGAAATGTACTTTGTGTATTATTATGCTAGCATCTCAAATTCGGCTTCATAGGACATGCTTGCATTTCTTCCAGATAGACACTTATCCTATTTGTATAGTTTTCTTTTATGAAACAATCTAGACTCAAAGAAGACACTATTGCAAAGACGTACTTTTTACAGAGTGCAATAAACCATTTGCTGGTTCATTTTCTTTTTGACTGCATTTTCACACTGTTTCAGAAAGTTGTTCATGCTACTGCACCCTTTTCAATGAGGGAAAATTTCATTTCTGATGGAACAGAAATTTGAACTTTATACTATTTAATTTGCCAGTGGTGCATATTAAATGTTTCTTCCTTGTGTGCCAGAAAATGTCTGTGAGGTTCTGGCGGACATATTTGTCTATTTCTCCTAACTTTCATCTCCATTTTGAAATCCCCAACCCATAGCTATTTGGCTTTTTTTTTTTTCGCTTGATAGGGGAAACTCGCACGATAAGTTGAGGGGAATAATTTGATCAATCATGCAACTTGGGGAAGGATTAGATGGTGTGTCTGCCCTACCTTCTCATTATTTGTTTTTATTTTTTGGTCGAAAATGCAAAACGTGTTAAGAAAATTTGATATATTTTTTTTCTTGGCAGTGAAGATTTTTACATATGTATTGCAGAGTAATTTCAAAAGCTTGGTATCCTTCATAGCCTTATGCAAACACTATCCTTTAGTCCCTAGGAGGAAACAAGTGCTGTTTCCCCTCCGTATTCCGACGTTTTATTCAGAAAACTTTCTCAAGTCAACTGAATTCATTAAAAATCAATTTATACTTATTTGGAACCTTGTCATTTTTAATCTAGACTTGCGACACATTGGTGGTTAAGACGACTCTTGCTGAAAGTCGTCTACATCGTTGAACAACATAATACTGTACAAAGAAAATCATAAAGAGTAAGATCCCAATCATTTTATGTAGAAGATTATACAAGAGCATGTAACTTGATGTGATGTCATATTGATGCTGTTTGTCGTTAAAATTGTTTGGTTTGGTCGACCGTCGATTGTTATTTTCTTGTTGTTGGATGTGATCAGTTGGTTTCCTCAAATTCGGTACATTTTAGTATCCAAGGATCTAACATGGCCTGAAAGGGTCTTAGAAGGGAAGATCTTTTTTTCCTGAGTACCAATATGTGTAAAATAACCAGTAAAATATAGGTAATTACAATCATGGTGGGATTGTTCATAACAACCTCTTGATCTTAATCTCACCAGTTATTTTAAAACACCATGACATACATATGTACAAAGTCTGATTTTCGACTGTGCACGATAACTGTAGGCTTCCCCTCCTTGGTGCAATTTAAATTCAGAAGCCTAGTTTATATTTGAACATCTTACGAGATCCCTGTCAAAAGAAAGCTCATAAAACTGTTTAGGCACGCCACTAACAAGTGTTTTGCATGTAATTTAAGATTTATCGAGGACCATAATCCGTTTATTGAATCCTAACCATGTGATAGAGATCAACCCTGGACCATAAAAACTAGTCATTGCTATCGCTAACTAGGTAGCGTGGCGGAATATAGCGTGTGCATTCACTATATTGAAACTGATATGTGGAAACTATCCATGGATTGCTCCCCTGATGTTGGTTTGGTAATCAAAACCTGCGGTAGTTATTTAATTATTGTCCACTTCTTAATTGCCGATGATAAGATACGGTTGAAAACAAACCGCTTTTGTTTAAGTCATAATCTGTGATGTAGTCAGTTAAATAGCCACAACTGAGTTTTGATTATTGTATACCATTAGTAGAACTCAATTTCTAGTTGCATTTGAACTGTTTAAGAGAATAACTCATTTCAACAAATTCAACCACACAAGCATTTCATCATATTCAATTAAGACTTGATTAAAAACCAAAATTCTTGAAGCATTGCTCAACCCTGACCTGTATAGTACATGGAATGTACAGACAAGGCCATTTTTTTCTCACAAATCGAATTCTCCATTTGATTTAATGTGCACTGCACCATCCCCAATTACAACATAAAATTTCTGTTTCATAGAAAGGTCATTGTCAACATATGCCTTGATCCAAATTGTCATTTCGAGGTTTTCTGCAAGAAAGCCCCATCTGTAATCTGCCATTTGTCAGTTGTTTTCTTATTAAGAACACTATCAGTGATTGAAAAATATTTGAAATTTCAGGAATAACTTCAAAGTGAAGATAATTCTGTAGAATTCTCATAATGTTACCTTTTCCAGCTGTAGAATGTGAAGAAAAGGACTAAAACGGGCAGTGTTCCAAGAATGATTCCCATTCACTTAACGTGTTTTAGTTAGTGTCCGTTCAGACAGTTATGACTAAATCTCCATTCCTGTGTGCCTTATTAGGTTGCTTCTGTTTTTTATCATTGCAGGGTATGGTAGGATCCTGTACTGGTTACGACATAGGCTAAATCGATTTTTTATGAATTTTTTTTTTTTTTTTTTTTTAATTTCTAATTTATAGCAAATCACTGATAGTGTCCTTTAAGTTTTTATACCTGTCTAACACCTGGCAGCTATGCAGATGGGCCTTTTTTGTTCTAAACCCTCAATTTAGTTAAATCCAATGTCCTGAAGCAGGTGTGGATGCAACAGCCAATTTACGGCACAGGATTTTTGAGAGCTATTAGCCCTATTGGTTTATCCCATATGTAATGGGACGCTTGACATGAAGGATATACCCCAACATTAAAAAGGATTGTAAAGAAAAAAACGCAATACAAATGACTTGCCCTGAAAGTTGTGTCAATCCAGATGATAAACCTGAAAATTTAAATCTTTGAATGATTATCAGGATTTTATAGATAATTATAAAAAGTTTCTTTATCCAATGGTAGTTATGTTTACTATTGATTTTGATATTAAGGTGGTTGTTCCGATTTTATGTGTGGTCTTGTTCTCCACTTGATATAGAGCTGGCACCTGCATACACTTACATGCAAGTGAGCGTAGGGAATGAACTTGCGGTTTTGATAATAGAAGCGAAACACGCATTGCAAGACCCTATTCGCGACTGTGCTAATATTGCTGGTTAACCACTAAAACACAGTTTTTTTGTTTTATTCGTTGCAAAGAGGTTGATTTGGAAGTGAAATTTCAGACATAATTAGAAAAATACAGCCTTTCATCTGATATCAAATGTATACTCCTGCCGGTTAAATCATGGGGGTCCCAGAGGCGATCTGACAGCACCTTTACGAACCTTTTTTATAATTAACTGAAATTAAATGTTTTGAAAAACTCTAAATAGAATTGTCTTCTGTACATATGCATCAAATAGTCACAGAATTCCTTCTCTAACCATACCACACCAGCACAAATGGATGAGCAATGTACCCAGTATATGTACAGTACAATCTTGTACCAGACAACTTAAGGTTATTTTCACAATTTCCAAATCACTCTGTTTTTATTAGAAAAGAATATCAAATAAAGAATCTTGCCTCTCAAACTAAAAGTCTTTATATGCTGTTTGTTTGTTTGGTCCTCACGATTGTCTGAGTCAAAATGAAATAGTCGTATATATACTCCCCTTTATGTTCAATGGTCCAAAGGTAGAATTATTGAAAGTTGCATGTTTGCACAGCTTTTTGTAGGCAAAAAATCAAAGGAAATAATTCAAATATTTCCCAATTTCAAATACAATATTTGCTAATGGCATGGAGGTGAAAGTGCAATGAACTATGGCCCATGGCCAAAAACAAAATCAAGTTTCTCATCCCTCACTATTTGCTCTTCTAAGGCTGTTTTACTGTTTAATTGTGTTGTTGGATATAAACAATATTTGTCAAGCTATTTCAGAAATTGAAATGCAAGCTTCACTTAAAGGTGTGTGTTCCGATCGTCTTTGGGCCCCCCTGATTTACCCGGAAGTAGTATCGAATTGATATCAGATAAAAGGCCATGTTTTTCTCATTGTCGTCCTAAAATTTGAGCCCTCAAATCCATTTAATTCCCAAGATATAAACAAAAAAAAAACACTTTTAATGGTTAACCAGCAATATTAGCGCAGTATTGAATAGGGCTTTGCAATATGCATTATTGCTTCTACCATAAAAAACCGCAAGTTTGTTTCCCACGGTACTTGATGGGGCGTATGTGCAAGTGCCAGACTCTCATATCAAGTAGAGAACACAATAGACATAAATCGGAACAAGCACCTTTAAGCACAAGGTGTTGTGGTCTGTAAAAACATACAGAGAGTGAGTTACGTATGTACCCCTGCGAAGCAGCATTATACTCCAAAAAAGCTGCCACCTCCTTTTCCAAAAATCGTAACGGATGAAAAACTACTTTTAGTTTTTTTTGGCCTTATAATCCAGCTGAATTCAGTCAACTGTGTTAAAACTCCCATATCAGCATACTACTCAGGACCAAAATGGAAACAAAAAATTGTTTAAAAAATATGTGCACTGTTCAATTGAGGCAGGTGTCATATATCTTGATATGCGATATCCATTTTGTATATCAAAGCACAAAAGGAAAACAATAAAGACACACATAAAGCTATGTTCTGTTGCAGACAACAGTTTGACTATGTTTGATGTCATTGTACTGTGTGAAACATAAGCACTGGTAAATGTGACTTTGAAATCTTGGCCCACGGCTAGAATGAGCTGTGGTTTCTTCTAACATGGTGCTGTGTGACAAAAGAAGGTCTGAAAGTTGGCAAGACGAGAACACTCTATTTCCAGGAGCAAACTTGTGTTCTGGATAGGATTTAGGATGGTTTCTGGCAAACCTTGGAAGTGGTAGTAATGTGTAATTCATACATGACTTTGAAGTAACCAGTAAAATACATCGAGCAAAGTAAGTTTTAGATTTTACTATAATAATTAGTTTTAGCTTTAGTGTGACCACCACAAACTTAAAGTGACAGGAGGAGATTTTTTAGGATATGAATTTCTCTCAAATTTCACTGGATCGTTTGTAGACCACCTACCGAGAACGTTTGGAAGGTTTATTGGACAAACAGGTGTAAAAGAAAAACTGCAAAACTTGTTTTGAACTTGCCTGCTATCGTAATCATTCCCCATAGAAAACCATGCTTTTTCTGTCGTGCATGACAGAAACTATTAAATCATTTTATTACATAAAGACAGCATATTGGGCTTATTCACTTCAGGTGTGCTCTAATACATTGGTAAGCATTCCAAATATGTAAAAAACCTAGGTTCGAGAAAAATTGGGGGCGCTTCTTCCTGGAAATCTCCTCATGTCTCTTTAGCCAATCAGCTTCATGATAAGAACGGGTGGTTGAGGTGAATAGGGATTGAGCTTAAGTATTTGGTAGCTGCATTTTAACTGGTTATTGAATTTAATTTTTGATTTAATTAGCCAATGAGAAATGTCAGTTGAAAGGCAAGTTCTTCTCAGTGGGTTAAAGGGGTAGTCCAAGATCTTAAGCCTTGTCTATGTGGTTCACCCAGTAAACTTCAGATTTTAGTGTCATTAAAACTTCCCATGCGGTGGGTGCACTTGTGATCGAAATAGTGTGCTTGAGTAAGGGACACAAGAAAACTTTTACTCTCTAAATGTAAACGAGTCAAAATTTCACTCCCAAAAGAGTGAAACTCTTGCAAACCACTCCAAAATCAGTGGTTTGTACTTATTGTCATGCATGACCAAAAGTAATAAATCGTCTTTTAATTACATAAAGACCACAAAAGTAATAAATCAACTTTTTACTATATAAAGACAGCATTTTTGTCTTTTTCTCTGCAGGTGTGATTTAAAAGGGCATTTCGTGATCCATAACCTCATACTCCTGACTTACCTAAAAAAAGTTGAGATTTTTATGTCGTCTGAACCGTTAGCCTTAGTAATCCATGTGTATCTATCTTAAGCACAATGGCCAATGGGACCGTGGGAAACAAGCAGTTGCTCATAACACAAAACCGCAAGATCGGAATCAACTCAAATTTTTGGAATAAGCTTTCCCTCAAGGATATCTAGTGAATAATTAATGAAACAGAAGGTACTGGAATCACAAACTGCACCTTTAATATATTGAAAAACATTACATACAGAAAAAAAACTTGGTAAAAAAATGGGGACACTTTTCTGGAAATGTCATTGTCAATTTGAACCTCTTGTTGGCTAAATAATACCCCAAAGTGTATTATTGCGTAACTTTGAAATTTCATGCCGATCGGACTGTCAACTTTATAGGGTGAATCGAATGACATACAAAATGTCACTGCATTCCCTTATTTTGTGACTTGTTCTCCCAGAAGCAGAACTTTTTTTTTCACTATGTCAGCACTGTCTTTTCAATAACAGAACTGCAACTACATGGAATAAGCACGGGCCCATTATGTAATTATCAGTAGGTCTGGTTTTATGGTATGGTTTTGGTAGAACAAAGTTCACGGATGAATTGTAAATGGAAAGAAACTTGCTGGTATATATGGAAACATATGACTGCATTTATGACATGACCTACATACATGGACCTATGGTGAAAGGATACCATCTGTGTTTGAGTGTGTGTTCTTTTGAGGAACTAGTTTTAAACTAGGAAATTAACAGTTTATTTTTGTTAATTTCTCTAGTTTCGTATTGTTCAGTGTATACAAATGTTGACTGCATATGAGGCAAATGATACAGAATACCTACCCCAGATGACTGGAGATCCGTGGGCCTACTATTTTCCCCAAGAGACCTAAGGGCATCTCTTCCATTTGCCCTTGCCCTTCTGCCACACAGCACAGGCGATACCACCATTTTAAGTTGAAGAATGAGGCCAGTGTTTTCCAGGCAGTGATAAAGTACACGCATGTTATGTATGGCCGTAATGCACAGGTGCGATCTAAGAGTAGACCATTACATATCCAATTCTTGGTAATCTTTATCCTAATTTTAATTTCTGAGAATTAGATGACCCTAAAAGACAAAATGGGTTGAAGTAAGAAATTGAAGGATCTGTGGAACATATGCCAGATAAAGTGAAATTCTGATTTTGTGCGAGTTTGTCCAAAATATTCTTATTTTTTCTCCTTTGTGTAAAAAAAAACAACAATTTAAATATTTCTTTTCTGGAGGAAAAAATGTCAAAAGTAATTTTTACAGCACAAAGGTGTACTTTGTAGCAGTTGAAAAACAGTTAAAACCACAAAAGCTCATGGGGGTCTGCTCTTTGAGCTCCTGCTGGGGCGCTGCACCTGATCTTTCGGGTAGAACTAACTTCATAGATGAATGTTAATTGATAGAATCTACTGGTATGGAAATATGACTTCATACATGACACGACCTACATACACGAACCTAGAGAATGGATAACAACTTTTCCTTTCATTCCTCGTTCTGTTTTTTTTAGATTTCCTTATCATTGTAGGATCTTTTTGAAGTTTCATGTCATGGTCATGGGTCGAGAACCATAGAGTCACTAGTACAAAAATATATATAAGGGCTTTCAAGGAAAATACAAAGAATGACCTAAAAGATTGTAGTCAGGAGTGAATACTACTAGTCGTCTCGTGTTATTGTTTCTTTAACCTATGTTTCTGGTTAAATTTCTGTCTTAAAGGTGCATTTATGTGATTCGAACATCTTAATTTTGGTTTTGGTCAAAATACTCGGAGGAAAAGGTTATCCCAAATTTCAGTTGATTCGATGTTGCATTTTGATGCGAGGAGTGGTTGGTGTATCAAAGTGTCCATAGGTTTACTGTGTTATAATTTCTGTCGTATGGAAGAAAATACAAAAAGGTATGAACTTTATTCTAAAGTAGCCTCGCAATCTGCAATGTAAGATTAGACACACATATTGTACTTAGGCCAACTGTTCAGATGATATAACAAACGCAATGTCGGGGGATGGATCTGTAGATCAACAAAAATGACCTTTACTAAGCACTTTTTCATCGTTGTGATTTTCCTGTTATTTGCTCAGAAAAAAAGTACACTTGGACTTGTATTATTCTTCGGTATTTTATTCTTCGGCTCTTGGATGAATGACATGAAAGAATGGGAATAAAGGACAGGCTCTTGTTTTATACCTCAAAATTAAATACTATGAAGTTACATTACAACTGGGAAGTTTGACCTAGTTATTATTGAAAGCTTCTATGTACTACATTATCTCATTGTATTTTGGGTGCTAATTCGTCCAGAAAAATCAGTTTTGACAAGCCACAACTTGGTGCCCAATAAGGCCATTGTAATCGCCTTAGGATTTGGCCTTGTAAATGTAATTGCTAATTCATGCTAAGGTCAAGTTTATTTCAAAAGATGTAAGGTATTAAAAAATGTACTTTAAGGCAAAGGAGATTTCATAGGGATGAAAAGGTGTAAAAAGTGCAGGGTAGTGTACTTCCCCCTGTCTATATTCAAAGATATTGTCCATGTCCTTATTCTATATTCCATTTGATGTTATGTTATTGGGTATTTTACTGGTAGCATTAAAATCGGTCTTCAATGATAATCTCCGAGATCTGGATGCATGCACTAGCATCTTATCACTCATGCTGGACAGAAAGATCAGGCAACAAGTTTTCCAATTAGAACTGAAAAAAAATAAATGTATTTTTGGTTACTGAAATCAATTTGAGGTTAATTCATTGTGACTGTAATAAAGCTCTCTCTCTCTCTCTCCTGAGAGAAAACAATTGTGTCCACAGGTAACAGACTTGATAAATTGATAGCAAATCATCTTGCTGGTTTTATTGTCAATTTCTTCATACATTTACATTGTACAGTTCACTGTAGCAAGTGGACTTAATCGTATGGTCATAGACCTTTCAAGAGTTAATGGTTCTGAAAATGAATTTTTTGACACTGCGCAATTTGGAGGTGTTATATAAGTGGTGCTTAAGTGGGAAAGGTAGAGTAACAAGGACATGTGTATTGTTTGTGAAAGAATACATACATTATCAAATACGTTACTATTGCCCCCCTATTCTCACAAGAGTAATATTTGTAGATTTTAGGTTGCATGAACTCGCGTAACCTCACTGGTAACCCATTTAACAATGGTACAGCAAGTCATATGTTATATAGCCTTAAACTCAAAACAGATAATTTTATGTCAGCTCTTTTGTTTCTTAGAATTTTAAATTAACTTGATATTTTGAACAAACAGGGAGCGTCACTCTTCAACTTCTTCCACCGGCTCTCAGAGGATATATTAAGAAAAGCAAGATGGGTATAAGGTAGTCTAAATCTGGGCCGTCGACCATCCGTGCATTGGCTTTACCAGGAATTTGTGTCAGAGCAACATTAACATTATTGAACATACAAAAATGGCATGAAGCCAAGCGCTGTGAGCCACCGTTGGTGTGCTCTAGGTGGCGGTGTTACGGTGCACTGCAGGGACACGTCTGCCGTAGTTAAGCTGAGTTTGTTTGTACTGTGTGCTGCTGGGGCCAGGGATCTGCTTGATGGTTGTAAATCCAATTGGTGGGATTAGTGAAGGAATTTAGAATGAACATAGGAATTCTAAGGAGAGGAAATGTTATGATATTGTTTTCTAAGGTAATAAATAAGAAGTTTTTTATGTTGATAACCCTTGCTGATTGTAGCTAGGTTGTAATTCTTTTGGTCATTACACTCACAGTCACGCAGCAGAAAAGGTCATTTTGTTTTTGAGAATATGGAACATGTTTTTCGTCTGCTTTGGTAGATAACCTGGAATAATATTTATTAAACTTCCTTATTGATGCTCTCTAAATTTCTTAGATTAAAAACTAATCTGATTTGATTGCTCTCAGGGACAAATCTAAAGTTTAGATTAAAATTTAAATCAAAATACATTGAAATATAAATCTAATAGATTAAAAATTTTAATCAAACTAGATTTGTCCTCTGTTTTAATCTGGAAATTTAGAGAGTATAGGGTTATTTTAATAGTGTTAAAGAGAAAATTTAGGGAAAAGGGTTAGCTTGGCTGAGTTAGCATTGTGTTTAAGATTGGAGAGAGGAATTTAGTTTTATAAGGCAACAAAATGTGAAAAATTGTATCATCCATGTGGAAGCTTTTAAACTATATATCATGATGAGGAATGTGACATGACATAAAACTTGCACGCCATTAACTATGCAAAATAAAACAATTCAAATGACAGTACACTGCTGAAGGGAAATTGATGAAACGGCACTAAACGAGGAGGGAAGGCAGTGGTGTAAGCAGGAGTGTGAACGTGGGCACTGACAGACCAGTCAATGCCTGTGCCTATTTTCCATCAATTTTCCCACAAAATTTTGTTTTTCACAGCGGCAGGGGGACCTCTATGTTCTTTATTTAAGTAAGAGTGAGAAATTACGGCATCTGCCAGCACAGTGCGGTTTTCAAAAATGAAATTGTCAGTAACAACAGCTTGTCAGCCATTTGCTGATGGACTAACTCTGAAAATAGTAAAAATAGCATTAAATATTTCATAAATGCTGAAAATATCTTTATAGCCATTGGATATCTACAAGTAGTTACAGGCGGTATAATATTTTATTGCTTTTTTCCCCCTTACACATGATTGGCTGGTCCACAATGCCATATGGACAAGTTGCATAAGCAATATTTTCATGCTTATGTGCTAAAAGTTAACAAACTTTCATATTAAACTTTTAAAGGACATTTTATGTAATGCATGGAGGGGTATATTAGAAAGGTCAAAGGCCTTTGCTGAGTGTTGAGACTAGGCCTATATAGAGACCAGATGATAGTTGATTTTAAGTCAACTTGCAAGTGTTTTACTATATCATTGCATTTTAATACCAAAAGACATAAATAACAAAATATTCCAATTTTAATGGGCCATTTATTTGGTATTTTGTAATATTATCTATCATCCACACATCCCTCAGAAGAAAAAAAAATGCAGTAATGGATTTGTGAATTACTGTCACGTCTAATTGATCAGAGCAAAACGGTACCATCCAGTCAGTCAGGCCGGCTACTGCAGAGATACGAGACACACTCGCTTGCTGGCTAAGGCCATTTGCATATGAATAACGAGACGGTCGGTTGAAAAATGTCAAGTTCGCTGTCTGTCTGATCGGATTCGATAAGGAGTAGTACTAGCATAAGAAATGAGCTTGTGCGCTGAAAGCGAGTGGATGCCTCCTGGGGACTATCTGTGCAAGTGTGAGTGTGTGTAGGAGGATGTGTGTCTGTATGTCAGGGTGTCTGTCTGTGTATGTGTTGTGTGTGCCTGTGTGTGTGTTGGTGTGTGTTGGTATTTATATGCTCATAGGGTGTTTTGAACTAATCCTATAATGCATTGCAATACGCCTATACTGTACTGTACTAAACACATGTCGGTACTTAAAGATAAAAAAGTGTTCCAAAGTTTAAGAACCACAGGACATTTCATGATCATGCTAAAAATTCACTAAGTACTAACGCTTTGTGGGCTAAAATGAACATAACATTTTGGGTTTTTGTGTGTTGAGAATAGGATTCTTGTGGGATCACATGACCCTTTTGAGGTGAAATTTCCCAAAACTGGTGCATTGTGGGATTGACTCAATACACCCTGTATGCTTGGAAAAGAATGAGAGAAAGTTCACGTGAGAGTGGAGGGAATACAGCAATGCAACAGTGCAAAACAACTAATTTTTTTGTTTTGTGATGAGGAAAAAAAATCATTGTTTATCATGGAATCAACAACTTTGATAGTTATTCAGCTGTCTGGTCCAGTAGTATATGTTTGGATGGATTTAGGGCACAAAGCCCATCTGCAATAGCTGCCAGGTGTTAGATTTGGCAGGTTTCTAAACATTTAATAAGAGCACAATGAAAAATGGGCAGCTATTGCAGATGGGGTCTTCTTGCAGTAAAAGTGATTAAAACCCTTGTGTGTGTTTGTCACAGTTTTAAAATGTATTTTAACAATTCATGTGAAAGGAAATGTGTTTTTCAAATGTGCCTGCACCCGATTCAAAATATTTCATTGCAAAATTTTCTCTTAAAATGTTGCCTGTTGATCAGAAAACACTAAACATTGCTTCGTTGTTTAGAAACATAAATCGTCAGTTTATCCATAAATGGACTCAGTGCCCACTTATTTTAGTCCCTGTCATAAGTCAAATGGGAGTCATCTAATTGAGCATACATGTGGAAAATATGAAAAATCAAACCATAAAGCGCACATTAATTTATGCTAAAAATTTAGGGTTTCATATTTGCAAGTACACTGTAACAGAGCAAAAAAAAAACAACAATTTTTTCAAAGGCTCATAACTTTTAATCAGACTGCCTCACAGAAAGCCTTTAGAAATAGTTTTTCAGAAGTAATAGGTCCTAATAAAAATAAAAATTAAGAGGGATGGCCCGATTTAAGGAATATGAAGTTTTCATCCGTAAAGTTTCACAGCAATATTTCAATCGTTTTGGATGTGAGAGCTAAAAAGGTAATTTGTAAGCTCCATGGAGTACTCTGTAAAAATGAATATGGGTTGACCATAAGAGCCCATTTCGCTCATAACATCCAAACCAAACACCTTCAGTCTAAGATTTCACAGGGGATATGAGAAAAATAGTAGCTTTCTTCTGATACCAAAATTTTGACCACTTCGGTAAATTGGGGTTCTGGGACGAGGCTGTAGCAATTGGACCATGCCCCTTTAAAACAGATAAACATAGTCACAAAATGAAGTGTTAGTTACATCATCTTACACAAAGCCTCTCTATTTTTAGCTTCGAAGCTTCCTACACTTAAAGGTGCAACGATAGATTCAATGTCCGATGACCATTAAAAAATGAAAGTGCTTGATTTTTATGCCCTGGTGTAAGTTTTTATCAAAATATCCCATCAAAAAGGATTAAGCTGAGGAAATGTTTCTTGGTACAAAAAATTGTGAAATTTCTAATTTTGTATAGGAGCAATACAAAATTCAGCCTATGTTTTATATGAATATAAGCAAATCAAAATTGCCTTTTTTCTCTCTTTTAAGACATTTCTGTAGCAAATACAACGTAAGGAAATGATTGATGTCCAATCTAATATGAAATTACTATTTTGACACAAGATTTTGGTGCCAAAATATCTCTCTCGTTGCAACCTTTAATATTGCTGCTAATGCTTTGCCAATGCTACATACCCAAATACAACTTTTTTCATAGCACTGTCTGGTCTGTTTAATTACTGCAAACTCTGGTAATGAATAAATCGTGGATAGTACAGGCTACCGTCAAGTGGCAATTACCGAACGCCGCCATAAGTCTGCTTTACATTTACAAACAAATCCCCGCCTTGACTTTATTGCCACACCTCGGTTCTAATTGATTTCTCAGACAGAGGAGAAAATTGTGTATGAATTGCCACACGTGGTTTCGACACTTACAACATGCGTTATTAACCAAGTAATTAACATATTTTTTTATCTTTTCTTTCTTTTCCTCTCCTTTTCTACTACCAACGATTCCTGTACTTGTTTGTGTCTGGCCCGCCTTTATATACTTCGCCAATCGACCCATTGAGGTAAAGTCAAGGTAAACCTCACACCGTAAGTGTTTGTTTTGGTGGTGTTGTGCTCAAGTTTTTTTTTGCAGTGAACTATTTCCCAATAGTTCACAGTCATGACTGAATTGTTTTTAAAAAAAGAACAAAAAAATTGCGGCATACATTGTGATCTCAAAATTTTACTGTGATCCCCCAGGAAAGGTTTTGAATCGATGTTCCAAAGAGATGAAATTTTTCCACTCTGTCAATCTGTCAGACTGCTGCTGCTAATCAAATCTTATATAGACACATGCTGTGGTATTAATATACATCTGACAAGTGCATTGCCATTTCAGCCTGGAAATTGCAATGACAGTCAGTTGAGCATTCTGTGCTTCAAACAAGACTATTACAAGAAGACATCTGTTATGTAAACACTTGGAAAACTTAGAATATGTCCATTTGCATGCATACTTCCTCAAAGCACAACGCCAAATTTAGGAAAGTATTTTGCATTATAAAAACCACCCTAAATCAAATCTTGTCAGGAATGGAAGAAAGCCAAGGTTGCTCAATTGGAGACTTCACGACCACATGAAGGTAGCCCTCATTCCCCAATGTACCACCGCTCAATACTGCTACTGGTGAACAGTAGGGTGCCCTCTGTTGGCAGCAATCCACCAGGTGTTGTAATGTTTGTCCTAATATTGACCCTGTGTGGCGTTGACCCTTGGTCAAGCATTAGTAAATGATGAGCGAGCTGGCTGGCTGGCTGCCAAGTCGGGAATACAATGTAGCGCCGACCGATTTAGAGTAATGTCATCACTGGACTGATACATGTAATCAATGCGGGCTATCTCTGCTATTGTGATTTACTGAAGCTCAAATTGGGGCCGGATAACCTAAATACTCAATGCTAGTATCTAATTGTGGTAATTGTTGACTTCACTCTTAATTTCAAGTTGGATTTGGGGGGGAAATTTCCACAGCGTCACATAAAACCTTTTGAACACATTATATTACCAGCCAAGGTTAGATTCTCAAGGTCCTTTACGCAATATATACATGCCATCATGTAAAGCAAAAAAGTTTAAAACTTTTAATTAATCAAGTAGCAACATTATTGTTTTTTCATTACGTTGTAAATTGGCCGATTCATGTTGTTGGGAACCCACTGCAACGACAATGCAATCATCATTAAAACATAGGACAATAACCCGTAGTCCATGCTTAGATGGCCA